>JACCGJ010020944.1:38759-60560 GCA_013407085.1 Atriophallophorus winterbourni | reverse complement strand
AAGCTTCATAACACAAACTCATATGTGAAGTGACAAATAGCCAATGAATGTATTTAACGGGAAAAATGTCACGTGATTTTAATGAAACTCTACTGCTCATTGTCAATGTTAGCCAAGAAAATAAGCGACCACAAACTTTTCGTAATTGAATGCATTGGTTTAATCTGAGTGATTTATGGCTGTTGTCAATGTCATGATCCACACAACCCAGCTAATTCTTGGATACATGAAGTGGAGAACTGCGTAAACCACCGGAAACGCATATTCAGGGTTCACTTAGTAACAGCTGTCGACCCGATGGGCAAATATAAAATTATTCACCTTCTTGAATAAATTTTCGCGCAATTAACTTGCGTGATGTTCGGAAATTTGCTTTTTCAGTGTCCGCGTCGTACGGCCGCACGTAACAACTTAGGTAGATCCCGGACAAGGATCAATGTATTCAAGGATTTATGGTTAAAAAAGTTATTAATTCACAGTACCACAGGATTAAGGTATGAATAAAACATGAAAATTACAAAACTATAAAATCAATAGAGGATATCGAATATAAGGCTCACGAATGATGTACGTGTGCAAGAGCAAGTCAAATTTCGCTTTAAAAATTGCCAGGCCAGGAAAGTCCACCACATGTTGGGGTAGGGAATTCGAAAGAAATATAGCTCGTACGACGAAACAATTTCGCCGACAATCAATACGGAACTTGAACGTAAAGCGATAAGGTGTGTCCGCGTGTCACTTTTCCATCACACACACCAAACAAGTGTTTTAGTGGATGTCCTTCAGTAAACACAATTCTATAGGTCAGAATAATATCGCGTCGTATCCTCACATAGACCCATAGGTTGCAGTCTTTCGGTAACTTTCGCGTCACTCCTGTAGCCATTGATGAGTAGAATTTTTGGATCTGTTTTCATCATTTCTGTAGCAATGTAGATTTTACGGAATAAGGTCGCTAGCAGTAAGTCCAACCCTCCAACCCTCTCCGATATGTCGAACGAAGATTCTTGGCAAGATGGAGCATCTTACATGTCTGTATGTTGAATGACATGTCATTCATCGCCGCCCAATTCAACACGCTGTCCAAATCAATTTGTAGTTTCTCATAATCCTCCGCAGAACTAGTCGTCGTCTATATTTTCATATCATACGCGAACAGGACCATTTTAGAAGATATGAGCGGTGGGTAAATCGTTCATGTATAACAGAAAGAGAAGCGGGCCTAACACAGATCCTTGTGGGACACCACTCGTTTTTTTTTCAACGTTTGTTATAGAACTCCGTCAACTTTAAATCTGGCGTCGCGATCTGACAGATAGTGACACCACCATGAGAGGAGTGGTTCATATATTCCTGAAAAAAGCAGATGATGATTTACTCTGTCAAAAGCTTTTGAAATGGATGCAAGAACTTCTATCCAACTCTTTCGTACAGTCGTTTGAAGTTAGGAAGCAATTTGTGAGACAGGATCGGTGTGATCGAAATTAATGCTTTGCTGGCGGGAACAAATTGAGCGTTTCAGTGTCCAACAATTCTATTCGAGACTCTTCGTCCCATGACCTTAGCAATAACAGGAAAAAGTGTGACGGGACGACAATTTTCCTATCGACAGCTGCCTTTAAAGATAGGTGTTATCCCGCCGGACTTCCAATCTTTGTGGTACAACTCCCTTAAACAGGCTGAATAGCGGTTCACAAAGTTGACGATGAACCTGATGAACCTAGGGATTTTCTAACATTTAGTTTCAGCAAATGACTCGCGACAATTACTGGATTTCTTGAAATATCACATAATGTTTCGATTCCTGTGTCAAATGAATACTCCGAACGTTACACTAAAACCTTTGGCACGAACACTTTAGAATAGTAAATTTCCAGAGCATTTGCGGTTTCTAACGATGTTTTAGTGTGTTTTTCACCATTTCTGATGGGAAAAATAGCTAGTTTGACTTTTACTTTCGCTTTCCTAATTTCGTATAGTAAATTATGGTTGGGTTCCATTTTTGACAGAAGCCCCAATTGGTGCGCTTCCTTCTCATCGCGAATAAATGCCGTCACTTTGTTTCGTAACATACAGAAATATTGTCAAGAAGTAGAAGTATTGTTGACTTTATGTTGCGCCAACGCTGCTTGCTTCAGTGCTATCCACTTTCTTGTTCTGCTGCGGACAACAAAACGAACTTCATATATGGACCTTCTCTAAACGATCTGCGAGTTTTCGTCTATCTTCGAAGTAATTCAAAGTAATTCAAAGTTTTGATGGTCCAAAAAGTAAATACTTTACATTAACCACAGATTAAAAATATAGGGAATTCATAAAAACAACACAAATGTTTTATGCACATGGAACGTCAGCACGTGTATTCAAGTGCAAGGTTGGGTTTGGTCAACATATACTTGTCAAGTTCAGCCTTGAACATGTTCAGGCTTGTTGCGCAAATGATATGTGGGGGCAGGGAGTTCCATAAAAAACAGACTCTGACAGCAAAGAAAAACCTTTGACAATTTGATCTGGAGTGTGGACTAATTAACTTGTATCCATGCGATCTGCTATCACGTGCTTCTTGCCGATGAAACAGGTGTTCGAGTGGGTATCCATGCGATCTGCTATCACGTGCTTCTTGCCGATGAAACAGGTGTTCGAGTGGGTGATCCACTGTATGCAGAATATTGAAAAGCGGGATCAAGTCACCCCTGAGACGACGGATCGAAAAGGCAAAGAGGTTCAGTGTTGCAATCCGCTCCTCGTATGGCCATTTTCGGATGTTGAATGGTAAGCAGTTCCGCAAGGACCAATTATGAAGTGCTTCGAGATCTTTTTGGAGAATTTCGCAATCTTTTATGGTGCGTATGCTATTCCAGACTTTGATGTCATCCGCAAATAAAATGATTTTTCTGCGTACGAGTTCAGGTATATCATTCGCGTACATAAGGAAGAGTATTGGCCCCAAGACTGAGCCTTGAGGTACGCCACTTGTAACTTTCTAATGGGCTTGATAGTGCCCCATCAACTGTAACCCTTATAACTCTACCAGTGAACTAGTCCTTTATTCAGGCCAATAATCTGCCACATACTTCGAGCTGCTCCAATTTTTGTAGCAGTATGCTGTGGTTAACACGATCAAAAGCTTTAGAAATGTCCAAGTAACACGCATAGATAGGGCATCCATCGTCCATGGCTCGAGTCCAATTATCAAGAGCTATGAGAAGATTGGTGAGGCAGGAGTGTCTTGTCCTGAATCCATGCTGTGCGATGTAAAGGAGCTTATTTTGTTTCAAGTGTTTGATAAGTTCGTCGGCCACAAGACGTTCGAGAACATTAGAGACCACTGGCAACAACGTGACTGGTCTATAGTAAGACGCATCAGATCGGTTCCCTTCTTTGTATATCGGAGTGATTAGTCCACATTTCCAGTAATTAGCAACCGTACTACATCTCAAGGACAGGTTGAAAAGGTCCGAGAGTGGTGAGAATAGAGCATGGGCGCATTGCTTCAGGATGAATGGTGTCATTTCATCAGCACCTAGGGATATTTTTGTATTTAACCCGCGTAGCTTTATCAGGACACTCTCGGGTTTCACAACGATTTCATGTATTGTATTCTGCGACCTAAATGCAGGTATATCGTGTGATACGCGCTCGTTAGGGTAGAACACTCTAGAGTAAAATTGAGCGAGTTCGTTAGCGGCTTCGAGAGCTGTGGATGTAGTCCCAAATGTAGTAAGTAAAGCGGAAACACCTGGCTTTACCCTGGCCTTTCTGATCACGATCTGGAAGAGGAGCTTCGAAATGCGTTCAATTTTATCCATCAGATTCATTTGATACTTTTCTTTATCCTCCTGGACAAGTTTAGTAACTTTGTTTCTCAACAAACGGTAAGATTCCCAAGATTCAGGTGTTGAATGCAGTATGTGGCATCTCCACGCACCGTTTCTCACCTTTATGCATTTCCGTGTTCGACTCCGGATCACGGATTTTAATCCTTTATTCAGTTTTTTTGAAACATATTTTGAGTGGAGTTCTATTTTTCGGTTGATTTTCTGAAGTATCGATGACCAGCATTGTTGGACATCAGTGCTAATCGGTGTTCAGTCGGTGACTTCTTGAAGAGACATTGATAATGCAACCGTATCGATTTTTTCATCAACTTCTGAGCATCACTTGCTCTTATCGCTCCAGATATATAGTCGAGAAGAATGACTACATGATCACTCTTTCCAAGAGGTGCTTCATAACGAATATCCCCAATGACATTTTCCTCGCTAGTCAAAACAAGATCGAGAATGGACGGTGTGTTTGTGCCTCTGAATCGAGATCTGCTTGAGATGTGGTTGAATGAAGGAATTTCGTTGAACATTTTGTAGAATAGATGATCAAGAGAGTTCACCGGTGAAATCTCGATTTTTAGTGAATTCGGGAGATTAAAGTCACCCATGATCAAGACGTTGTTTTGATATCTGGAAACAACCAGCTGAGTTTACTCAACTAAACTAGCATTGTATGCTTCGTCTGCTGACGGTGGTCGGTAAATCACACCAACAACACAGTTTTCACCTGTTGCTAATTCAAGTGAACACCAAAGTGTATCTTCCAGTATCAAATCATTATCCGTGATTTCTCTGAACGTGAGGTGTTGATCATAGCAACACCACCTCCTCCACGATCCATTCGAGTACGATGAAAAAGAAACATGTTTGGAATGGAAATTTCCTCTTCAACTAATTGCTAATTAAACCAAGTTTCCATTGAGGCTATTAGGAGTAGTGAATATTTTTGACGAAGCTCGATTAGTTCGGGTAACTTATTTATCAAGCATTGTGCGTTGGTGTATAAACATTTGATGGTAGATCTTGATAAAAGTGTTGGATGATGAGTATTTGAGCATGTAAGTTGAGTACGTGTCAAAGATGGTGGGCCTCGTGTTAATGGGTATAATACATCACCGACTCCGATAGAGTCGGTCGACATCCGTTTTTTGGAGCAGGAGTCCCGGCATCACTGTGCTCAGTATCAACGGGTCCGGCAACTTCCACGATAGAGCAGGTTTTCAGATGTTTACCGACAATTTTGATCTCTCGTGGAACTTTGTATCGATACTGTGTCCAGTTGTTAAGCACGGTGTTCACCATAGTGGTGGTCAAAAGTGTCAGTTTAAGGGGTCGTGGACCATTACCTTCGTAATTCGATGACTTCGGGATTCGGAACGTATCGATAACCGTTACATTGGTGGTTTGGATAGCATTACTGATAAATCTCCACTGTTGTAGGTCGTGGTTGGATTTACACTTTGTATCGGAACCGGTGGCATCTTCTGGGACATTTAACAGAATAAGGGTGCGCTTGTTGCGATCGTTTGCTATATTTGGGTTACCTTTCAGTGGCGATTTTGCCCGTTCCGACCAGGGCACATCAACAAATACACGAGATGTATTTTCCATGTCGTCTCGTAGCAAGTATGTCGACAGAAGTACATCTTCTGGGTCCTTCTCATTTTGCACTACTACCTTGATCAACCGCGGCTTATCTTCGTGAAGCGCTTTGGGAGGACGACTCAAGCGAATCAACGAAACCGGGTGGATCGCTTTGAGATTCATGCGAGTGCACAGTTTCAACCATTCAGCCAAATCATTCTGATGTCTATTCGAAAATAACGTCTCAGTCGACGCTGGCACGTTGGTGCAGATAACACTAAGAGGATTTCCTTTCGAGGCAACTTTCGCTAATGGGGCCTTCGATGTGAACGTTTTCGGCTTTAAGACGCTTTTAACACTCTGCTGGGTGCTGTGCTGCAACAATTCAACCTTTTCCATTGATTGGTTTGGTGGTAAAGTTGAGTATGATGGATTATCTACCGGCTCTTCGGCAGTAACGACGGGTAACGACGGTGTCTTTATGACGTTTATTATCAGTTCATTTAGTTTGTGTATACTGGATTCCATTCCATTTAGACGCGTCTCAATATCATATTCAGGGATTTTCGTCGCCGAGGCTGACGGTGTTGATTTGGCCTTGCAAACCAGACAAACAACAAACACCAGGGCAATCATCTCCATTAATAATCGATACTAAATCCGAGGTCAGCGATTTGTCGCATTTAGCATGAACTTTCGACAAACAATGGTAACATGTGACAGACTTTGCCTTAGGACTTACCGACTTTCGGCAAACCGCACACATGCAGCCCGGTGCGCTTTGTTTTCTTTTCGGGGTCATCCGGTCAGGGTTATGAGCAGCACTGTTCAGTGGTTTGTGCACAAGCATTGGCTCTGTCGAGCGATCGATGATGAATATAGTGTTCACGAAAAAGAGCAAAATCAGAATTTAATCCGGTGATACTCTTCGGTAGTTGATCGCACGATGTTGAAAGTTTGACCAGTCGACGGCGAAGAATAAGATCTTTCGGATGACGTTAATCCCTTTGAGGACGTGAAGAGTATTAACAGAGTTGCACGCGTAGATCCAATATGGGAAAATCACGATAAATCCCGATTTGAAGTTCCCGCGATATATGAGGCCATATTTGAGAACTTGTAGAATGTTGGTCCATCCACCAGGCCCAGATCTTTTGGGTAAGTAAAATTCAGTGGTTCCGTTGATTTTCACATGTTTTCCAAGTGTGTCAGGTGGCGTATAGCAGTCGAACTGACTTGAAATGAACATTTGTTTTTTTTCATTTTCGGTTTTCGCAGTGTCTATTTTCCCCGCGCCTCCGTGAAAAATAAGGAGTAATGAACAGTGCATTCTACTGAACCTTTTACGACTATAAGATAATTAGCAGTTCAAGCGTCGTGTGACGTCGACCGAAACGAATGAAAGCCATTTCCAATAATCGTTCTCGGTTTTCGCATTGTCTATTTTTCACGGGGTTTCACATTTCTGCGTGCAAGCTTGAAAAAAGAGGAGCAATGAACAGTGAATTCTACTGAACCTTTTAAGACTAGGCGAGAATTAACAGACCAAGCGACGTGTGACGTCGACTCAATGAATTGAAGCAATTTCTAGTCATCGACCAATCTTTCATAATATTATCCGGTGTGTTTGGCCAATCACTGTCAAGCAAGCACCCGATTTAGCGCTTTGATATCAGCACAAGCCATGTCTATGTGGTACACCTTCTGTATATGCACGCGATTTCGGTTTTAATTGACATCATACCGTCATACATCGTGGCGAGGTCATTTCAGAATTGTTCGCGAACGGTTATAGCTCGGTGATCTTTGACATAACTCGTTAGATCGTTTCGGAAAATGTGATAACTCAGAATTAAGAGTTCATTGTCCATATGGTTGGACCAGTACGAATGTTTGGTCACAGTAAGCAAACTAGAATTTTCACAACGCAAAGCATTCTAAGCCAATGTTTTAAAGAGGTTTCTTCCTTTCTCTAAGAAAAAATTACAAAACTAACACTATTTTCTTAGATTAAATCTTGATAGTCTACTGAACCACGTTTCCGCTGACATGAAAAGACATGAACAGAATTTACGATGATCGCCTAAGGCAACTTCGAACTATTGCCGGACGGAAATGTTTTCGAGTAATCGGAAAGATTCGGAACTGCATAAACAGACCACATATATCCATCAATCGAATGAAATTTGTTTGGGACCGATCGTGTATTCATAATGCAAAGAAATGTCAATGCAACCGGTTAGAACATGTTTTGGGTAACGTTTCACTTCTGACGCAAAAGATTCGTCAGACCAAGGGTTATAGTCAGGACAGCGAACATGATTAAGTAGTAGTCAACCCATCACCACTGATTTGACCTTACCGCGAAACAGCATACAATATACCCATGGTGTGTCACGTTTCTTGGGAATGACCAGGATCAGTGGTCGATTTCCATACTAGTGTGTATCCACATCAATATAATACAAGTGAACTCGGTCAAGGACGGTGGACACAGCGACCCACATGCCTAAAAGTACATAGCTAACAAGGCTAAGATTGAGCTATTTTTGAAGACAAACAAAAATGCAATTAACCAGTAGGTATAAGGTGAATAACAACTATTTACCTTCGCATCAATGTACACACATCCATCAATTTCGTACCATTCGGTTCAATAAATGGATGTAAAACGTTGTCTTTCTTTTACCGACCTTGATGATTTGCATAGAGTAGTAATTCGCTTGATGGCGTCCTCCTGTTTACGTTTCCAAGAATGTTGTCGCTCGAACCGTTTTCACGTAATCCTTCAAAACCTCAAATTCGCGTTGGTCGAATTTAGTGGTGTTGCTTTATTTCTCTTCTTGAGTTGTGCCGTATGTGTTTTTTCTGCAAACATCATCACAATACGGAAGAACGTACAGATATCTTTTGTGTTTGGGAATGAGCTAGTCAGGTAAGAATCTAAATTTTCCTATTGCTTACATACATCAATTGATATTAACGATCTCGTGTACATAATCAGATAATTTCTCATCGATGCAGAATTCAGTTTGCGAAATATGACTTAAAACAAATCACAGTGATTCGGCAGCTCATGTGCAAAACTACTTCGCTGTAACATCCCGGAATCAGAATTTGTTTCAAAATTTGAAAAAAATGTTTAAGTACCAGCGTAATTGTTGATTTTTATGTGGTAATCCAAACAGTAACAGATAATGTTTCAGATAACGCAAGACAGGAGTCATGAAATGTCTCGATGTGTATGGTGTTTATGTCAGAAATTGCAAGAATATGCATGAACATCAGTGACAGGTCTTCCGTCATATTGATACGCGACACGGTATACCAGAAAATTGAAGTAAAGACAAACATTCTTTTGATTGACAAATAATGACGTGGACTCGGTGATCTTTGATATTCTGAACTTCTACTTAGGCAGACCGCAACAGTTCTTACCTCGTTAACCACTGTTTCAAACCATGTGGATCCTCATTCTACTGACTCTAGCTGAGTAGTGCAAACAGCACGAAACGGGTCATAGTTTGGCCGTGTATGTGTCGTGCAGACCTCATTCAGATGTAGCTAACAATTTTGTACTTTGCATTTTGAACCAATTCCATAAAATTTCAGTGAAAGATAGATTGATGCCAGAAGTCATTCAGATACAATTTATATTTGAAACGATTCTGATACAGCATTCTAGTAAAACAATATACTTTTGGGCTAATTTGAATGCTAGGGAAACGTGACAATATTTTTAAATTCAAACTCAAGAATACATCGAGGATACGTGCTACAGTAGAACATTGTAGTTCACTCAACCTAGAATCCAGGTGATGGGAATACCGGGTCGTCAATGCTGTGGCCTATTCCGCATCATTTGCAAATGAAGACAACTTCTAGCACTAATCCAGTGTAAATTTCAATCACAGTTGCTATGCCGTTGTGAGAGCATCTGCCTCTACGATACGGGCTGCCATCAAATGAGACAGAGTCGTCCGTTTTCTTACGGAACAGTGATGCCTGCTTCAGCGTATGTCGTCCTCACACCAGCTCCAGCTTCTTGTAAATGGGTCCGATCCCAAGGACAGAGTCTTTTCATAGAGTTGCCAGGTCTTGTTGTGCATTAGTGGTTGGACCTGCGAGTGGCATCACGCGGTGATCAAAACCGACTAATTTGATCACAAGGAAAGAAATGCCAAAGCTGTGGGGCATTAAGAACGCGTTTTGGCATAAAAATGCTCTCCATTTTCGCACCAATGTGCCTTTGTGAATAAAAGTTTCCACGTCGGAAATAATTTACTTTCAAAGCCGTTTCTGGACCTTTCAATCGGTATACAATATTTCCGGTGTTTCGTAGCAAAACTGGCCGTAATTATGGGTTGAATGTCAGCGTTTTACGCGCCATCCGGCGACTTAGGAAAACATCTTTCAAACCAGTCCTTCCAAAAACCACGTTAGTGTCATAGAAATACATATTTTAGAGCCAAAAATATATCTAACCGGATAAAATAAACATCGAAGTATCATTTTCTGACAAAAACTCAAGACACATTTTTAAAGAAAATGATCTAAATAGCAACAAGCTGAACAAAAACGATAGGATCGTAAACATTGGAATGTAAGTGTATAGAACAAGATAAAGAATTACATTAGGCAGTACATATGTGTTCGGGAAACGAATAATTCAATAAAAATTCGTATAATTTCCTTTTAAATTCATGCAAGATGGTGGAGTGAGCAACGGTAGAAGGTGAACTGTTCCGAGTAAAACAGCCACAGACAGAATAAAAATTTCTTCGGGAGTCTGGTACCACCAGCACATATTCATGGGTCCGATAATTTATCGTTTCCCATCGCGTGAATAAATCGTGCAGGGGTGTTTTGAAGTATTGATTATTTTGTTAAGTTGAATAATGAATCATCTGATACGTCGTAGATATAATCGCGACTTAATGAGCACCTGTTAATATTAAGTGAAGAAAATATCTCAGTCTGTTGATATCAGAGTGTTTGAGTATATTGACAATTTAACCACATGACCGGTTTACTTTGTTGCATCGAATCAGACAAAACTAGGTGATCCTGTGTTTAAAAATCGCGGTTCTTTGTATAGACCTTATATAAAAGTGCTATATCAGTTCACCACGTTTTCACTGTTGGAAGGCTTACTGAACCTAATTTTACTGTCGCCACCCATTACGCAAACAGCCAGAAACCGGTTGTGGTGTGTAACGTTGAACATCTTTTGATGTTTATGACTACTCATCAGTAGAAGATTCTTCGAAATAATCACAAGTTTGGAGACTCACGTAAATACAGCTTCTTCCCGCTTCACTTTTTCCTCGTAGCAGTTGAAACCGGACTCAAGTAAAATTTCTATCCATTCGTACCACATTCTTCGTAATATTCATGAGGATTATTTCGACGGTCTACAAAGAAAGCACTCCACTTTAGTTTCGCGCTTATTCGAGCTAATCTGAAATGCTTATCTGGGAATGCCAGGAATGAAAACATGATCAACGAAGTTGTAGTCGGTCGCCTGATATCACAGCTAACCGTTTACCGTCAAGTTAACCGCAATTAAGCAATTATAAGCTTTCTGCCGACTACCATATTTAAATAGCATTGTGTGACTGGTCCGAGGTGAAGGACCCAATAACATGTGTGGCGGTTACCTGAGCGATGTCATCTACATGCCCGGACTTTCTATCTGACAGAGTATGAAGTGTATTAAAAATTTTGTTTCTAAATTACTTTTTTTGATAAAACTACGGATGCTCTGCACACAAAGTTAACTTAGATTTTCTGCATCATTTTTATCAGTGCGCCAACAGTTGCGAAACAATATAACACTATTTCTTTAAAGGCAAAGTGATAATAGGGCGTTGTATTTAAATCATTCTTCGCGCACTTTCTATCTCACACATAAGCAATTAGGAAATCATTTCTAAACAAATATTTCATTGTTGTTTAACAATTTTCCACTGTTTGAAGCGCATACGGATCCCGAATGTACTGCCTATACCTCTTGAGTGTAAGCAGCACCAAACCGGTCGTAGGGTGTGTTTGTGTATGAAGAAAATGAATGCAAATCATCATTTTTGTTTATGATCATCCTTATTGACTTGTTTGTGAAGGTCGCTTCTACACAATGCTTCCAAATTGAGAGGTCAAGGGCAATTTATTCCCAAATCGTAGGTTCAATTTCGAGAGCTCTGTGATCTCATTTGCAAATGCGGTTTGCCAGAGGACCGACTTCCTGATTTCAACTCATAATAGAGTAAATCTTTTGAAATACGTCCACCTCATGACCTTATCGTATCAACGGTCATCCACTCCGCCTCAAATTTTATCTACCTGCGGCCTGGTTGATTGAAATATGTTTGATAATGACTATATATTATTGATTGGGCCAAATTTGTATTCAATCGAATAGAAACATGATTAGAAACGTTTCACTTCGATAATCAAGACCAAGTATGATAGTCAGGATGTGACTTGTACGCTCTCCAGGTTAACTATAGACCGCTCAGCTCAATAGTACAAAACAGAAGTGAAGATTTCAATAAAAGTTTGCCATGTTCAATTGTCCTAACTATCACACTTGCTCTGACCATGTTTCTGTGTCAAACGTAAAACGACATTCAAATGCTGCTCCAATAGATTCCCTACAAATTTCTCCTCAATTAGACACACATTTTGTTAAGATCTGCGTGATTGTGTTAACGTGAAGTTGTATTTCTGAAATTATGCAATTCTCATTTTTATTCTCGTCTTGCACTTCCGTTGTAATGAGAAAATACACCAACACATGTTAGATAAAAATTATGGTTGATATTTATTCTTCTATTGAATTTTAGGGACAAACATTTTAGCAGGGAAATGCTTGGATCATTTTTTACGATAAACGCAAGACAAGCATCATGCGAACACCGAGAAAATAGAGATGATAGAACGTTCTCAGCAATTTCAACTTGACGAAAAGGATCCTTATTTTGTACTCGAAATGTGGACCGATCTAAACGCTGAAACGTTGGTGGAGGTAATTTTTTGATTGTATTTCTAAAAGCTAACTAAACATTTTTATACACCGCAATGTGAATAAAATTTGTCTTGAGCCAAAATAGTTTCAAAATGCGAAAATGTAAAAGATGAATATGATTGAGATTCATTCGTGACCTACTGGGCACAAATGAAAATAAATTCGTATAGGGTAGCTCCTGACTTATACAGCTTCGTCAGACCGCTCAGAACAGGGACCTACTTTGTTGACAATGATCATGCTTTCATGCATGTTATCGGAATGAGTCTAAAGTCTAATAGTTATCAGCAGACAGCTACTACAACAACTTACATCAATGTACTACCAGAGACGCTCTTTCCGGATGATATTAAAATTTGGACTCGGATGATATTAACTGCAGACTGTGTACAGCTGTGAATGGATTTGGGAAACGTGTCAAATTAGGCGGATAAGAACATCAAACATACGGAAAAGTAAGATGATCCACCTTGGCAAGCAAATCGATCAGGAACTGAAAACCTGATATGCAATTGGTTGAAAAAAGATCTTGCATTCAAGATTAGTGGGAACGGAAGATAACGGGTCAGGGTAAGAATATATATGGACAGGCTAACCGATTGGTAAGTAACTTTCGAAAAATATTTGGACGATTCTCACTGGTAACGTTACCAACGATAACTTACGTCTACATTCTCCTACGATGCAGTATGCGATAGAGGTCTAGGCTTCTTGGCTGAGAAAAGATATTGCTCTCTTTGATAAAATCTATCACGGATCCACAAATTTAGCGATGCATCTTCGCAATTGTCTGTAAACCGAAAGATTGCGACGCCTGGGTCTATAGGATTTTACCGGAAGGAAAAAAGCGCGTGATATTCTTATCTGCCAAATTGTCTCTACCTAAGGACAACCATTAATTCACGTAATTAAAGTGTTGTCGTGTGAAATAAAGTAGAATCAAAAATTCCCAATTTGTTCGTCGGTGTCGATGTCAGAAACTGATCAAATACGGTGTGATGCAATCCAAACCTGAGTAGTTGTTTACATTCTGTGTGAGCAATTGACCTGTAAATTCTCTAAATTTATCAACTCATTCATTGTCATTTTTATTTCCGAAATATATTTATGAATTCTCAGCTAATTTAAGTTCATATTTGGGATTGGTGTGAGTGAATAAAACCGGTTTTCCGAAAATGCTGCTGTCTATCGTACTGACAAATAATTCGATTCGGGAATCCTTCCACAAACGAAGAAATCTTGAGGTATGAAGAGTTTAATAAAACAACACTGTGTACGCACATATTTAGAAGTCCTATTGACATCAGATTGTGAATAGATGCAGTTATATTCTATCGGGTGAAGTGAGAGAGGCCGAAAGGGATGTCGTCAGGTCAATCCAGGAAAACGAGTGGTATGTTGTGAACATCTTGCCTGTTATGAAACAGGTCGTCGGTGCAACGATAAGCACGTAACACAGTCACTTGAATATAGCGCCTCGCTACCTCGCTGTAGTCAACCATTCCAATGCTGCCCGAGTTCACCTACACAAAATAGCCGATTGTTAATGTTGTTCATTTCGCTCGTTTAATAAATAGCAAAACACACGCATAACTTAGATATGCAAATGAAACAACAATAATAACTTTTGAAACTCGTCTTTTCCAGTTGTCACTTCGATATGATTTGTCAATCGATCTCGTGACAACAGGTACAATTCAAGCCTCCGTCCCGCATGACTCGTTTGACTAACCATGACGAATTACATGTCTTTTGAAAGTGGCGGACGTTATCCGTTTGGTCAAGACACCGATGAGGTTGACGCTAAAATATTCTCGCCGATCATGTCAGCGAATGTTGTTTTTGTGTTGTGGTTGAGAGTGGTTTTACGCATATCATCCGAACGTTGACGATTAAAACTTGTCGTTAATGCATTCCACAACTTTTCAATATGACACATGATAAGAAATGCATTCATCCTGTTTCCAATTCAAATCCGCAACAGATTCTGTTGATGAGTTCATCTGGTAAATTGTTCTAAATTCACGTTCCAAGATACACCAAGATAACATTTTTGAGATTACCAAATCTGCATGTAGGGAATTCCGAACAAAGCACACACGCACCGAATTAAAATACCCGCAGCAGTATGGTTGGAAAGTAGTATTTCCAACATGCTACCAAGTCTACGGCTGTGGCTTATATAATAAGTTCAGGAAGTGGGAGTCATAAGTAAGTATTTTGCATGCGAGGATGAGATCACCGCGCACTCTTTTTTTCTGCAAATGTACTCAGCTCCAGTCGTCTGTGTCGCGGGGCTAATTGCAATTTTTTTGAGTCTAACGACAAGCTAAGTAGCTCTCCGGTATATGCGATCCAGAAGTAAGATGACTTTTTGGAGCCATTGTTTCCAGGCTTGTGTGGCATGGACTAGAACCGGTTGTGTAAATGTATTTATCATGAGAGAAAAACACTCCGGTGTAAAACGTTCAAATATCCACCTTAACATGCCATGCAGAGCAGACGAGCTTTTGTGAACGGCCTCGCATTGTAGACCATTTTTCAAAACATTGCAAAATATCAACAAAAGAAAGTAAGGAAAAGAAATCGAAGATTCAAACAAAGAACAATTGATATGATGCCACCAATTGAATAAAAATCACTTACCAGGACATCGTTTTACGACTGACACCCAACCGTTGCGAGTTTCTATTTCAAATTCATGCCCGTCGAAGTAAAAGTAACAATCAGTTGGATGCTTGTGAAAAACAATTATAAGATATGTCATTTTACTCGGCTTACTTTGATTATAACACAGTATCATGAGTAATCACATACCTGTACTTCATAACTATACGCGACGCAGTTATACATATTTGCACACAGGTTGGCGCAGTTCCCGTTAAGCCTCATGTCATCGATATTTTTTGAAGATATTTGTTGTTTCAGTAGCGTCACCAAGTTTTTTGAGCCAGTTGGGTAATTTGAATCAATAACCTCAGTTCCGATAGATTGCGTAAGTAGCAAGATTAGCCAAACCAGAGGCATGATCATCAATAACCTGAATTTGTGACACCTCCATTTATACGTTGTAAAGCCAGTAATATGTTTGCGAGCAACCAATCAGTGGAACGCCGGTGTAAACTTAAATTTCATTGGTCGATGGACCATTGCTGGCAAAGATTCTTGGCAGCTAATTAAATTAGAGCACAATGTGCTACCTTGATATGATCAACTGAAGATAACAATTTGTTTTGAAGTTCTAACGGAATCATGTGAAGCGTGAGGACATACATTGATTTATGAGGTTTAATTATAAAGATTTGACATTGATTAGTTAACCGTTGTGCTATAGCTAATAAGTCGACAGTTATGTGGGACAACGGTAAGTTTGATCCGCGAACGCCACAAAGGGAATGTTTAAAACATCACTGTTTGCACACACCCCGTAACGCGTGCGTCGAATTTAGTTTATCGGCCGAGTTCCGCTTCATTAATTCAACATCTCAAGCAATCGGTTGACCTGTGGCATAGGGCAAAATTCTGGCCTCTTAAGATAACGTTTCGATTGATCCATACAACGTTGACCCCCGCTTTTCACACCCACTTGAATATAGCGTCCCGATTCGTTTCTGAGGTCAACATGTGCAACGATGAAACGCTATCACCAACGTATCCCACACCACAAGAGGAAGTCAGTTGGCTAAACACATTTATTACGCACATGACTACGTAGAAATGAATCGCTTATCTTGCATATGCAAATCCGGTAACCATAATTCCACTTTCAGAATAGATCCTATTTGTTAACTGATTCCTTGCCAAACAGTACGACTCATGTCTTCCCCGCGCGCTGCTCGTTCGACCAACGTTGTCAAATTAAATATTATTCAAACGCGATTGAGGTTATCCCGCATCTCTTGCTTCCTACGATGTGGTTCTTGAATCTTGATTCTTCAATCCTTTTTCTTGTTCTTGTGTTGCGTTTTTCATGATGAGGGTTTGGCATAGAATCTGATTTCTCATGATTAACGCTCATCGAAACTAACTGTGCTAATCTGCCAAATGAATTTATTTTAATATCGAAGTGGCCAGGTTCAAATCATAACGGTTGCACATTTTGAAATATCAGCTAATCTCAGATCCACAAAATACAGAGAAATCCACACGAAATATAGGTCACCAGGACAGACAATGAGTACAAATGTAACTAGAAGTCAAATAACATTAATAAATTAATCAATTCGATATTTTCGGTGCCCGACGATGACGAAATTGTCGAAAATATTTTTAATAAATTAATTCAATGAAATCAAATTTAATGAAAACAAATATGAAACAAAAATTTAAATTTCAAAATTCTCATACCCCATTTGAATTCTAGATAATCATATAATTCTCAAATAATCAAAAAACAAAATTTGTATTCACGGGTTGTGACCATTAGTAGTTGAGGCTAAAAACATCTGTAATATAAGATAAATGAGGAGACATTAAGAATAATTTCACTAAAAAACTAAAAGTTAATATATAGAAATAAAAAATTGTGATTCCAACACTGGAGAAGTGAGTGATATCGTAGCCATGTTTAATTTTTGAACGAAAACCAATCGTAATATTTTGCTAGTCATATCCCAATTTTAACGATTTAATTGTTATTTTTTTTCAATTTTAATTTCTAAAAATGTTCAGCGCTATTTGTGGAATGCTGAAAGTTCCTCAATTGAAATAAGATGCGTTCACGTTCGTGAGCGTGATACATTTGATAATGTTTAAATCTCGATTTCAGATTTGAATGAAATATTTTGTAACAGCATTATCAGCCATAACATGAAGCTAAAGGGATTTAACATTGTTTAATGTCACGATGGCGGATTGTGGGTAAACACTTGACGTACAACAGGTTAATACTGAGGTTTTTGCAGTTGGAGGGACAGTGTCATGCCAAACGTCCCAACTGGTTTTCGGCTAGACAAAACTACCAGTAAATATCCTAACGCTAGCATGAACGCAAAGAAGGGTAACATACTTCAGGTTATAAAAAACGTCATCTGAATGCATGGGTGAAAGTTGGTTGGGGAGCGCTTTGCGATACGATGCAATGGTTATATACGGGGCCATCGTGCAGAGGAGAGGTGTGATGTCGAGAGAAGAAGATTCCATGAGTTGTGAGATTTCGGCGTCTGTAGACTGCACTGCAGCGTTTTCGCTGAGGTAGAAGAAGGATGGCAACACTATAACATTCATTGTAAATAGCGCGTCAGTAATAGATTTTGAGCGCCTTAGATATATCTTATTTCTAACGTGAATTGGCTGAGATAAATGTGAACAACAATTGTACATCGTTCAAATTACCCCAGTTACCACTTTATTGGAACGACTTCTCCGGTAAGATAATGATTTACCAATTTAGTGGATGAATCACGTAGATTTTGATCACAGAATTTCAGAAAGGTTGGTTAAATTCCTTTTGCTCCAAGTTAATTCATAGGGTGCATTCGACACAATTGTCGCAGTATATTCGATGAATAGTTCAAATATCAGTCAGCTGCGGCACAGTTACTGGAATTCATCCTTCAGTCGATCTAATCGTTACCGTACTGAATACTTTAACATAAAATTGAGAGAGAGGATCATCTTTTTTCTACACTGAAACAGTTAATCCATCTTCAGTAAGCACGGGAAACACCACCGGTTTCACGCTCGAGCCGACATGATAATGTATTACATCCTTCCATTTTCAAAGATAGATAGCGATTGTAAGTTTTATTGTCCACCTTGATGTGAGCGTTCATGTTGGGTCGAATTCTGTGAAAGTGTTGCCAGAAAGCATCAGTGAGAGTTCCTTTGCCCAAGACATTTCTCCATGTGACTACGAACCATAAAGCCAAATTCGCTTGACCATCGTACGTCGACGACGCGCGAATTTCGATATATGTTCGACTGAAGTCCTGTTCTAAGTTTGGAGCACCGTGTTTCCTTTTCGCAATGTTCATGAAATCGACAATTTACTGACCCAAGCGCTTTACGTGTAGTCGATCATCTTGAATAGAGATACGGACTCACACACTCGTCTAACGCTGCATACATATTCCAACCCCAACACCGACTGATTGGGGGCAATGATGTGAACACCCTAAAAAGATGTTCTCTTAAAGTTAAGGATAAAATCCAAAATTTTGGACAGTTCATAGAATATTCATTGATTCTTAGATGATATGCGGGTGAATAGCTATGCTTTACAAGACCCACAAAAATGTAATTCGGGTCGAGTGGTTTAAAAAACATCAAAATATTGTTATATATTATTTTCGAACGTGAAAACATACTTTTACTTTTGGACATCTAGCTATTACCTTAAAACGTCAATGGTTGAAGATTGTACACCGTGAGTAAGCAAACTGGTCCGCAATTACATATTGCGAACGGAAAATGAATATTTGCGGCAGGTCATACTACTATGATGTTGGTAAATAATAGATTGGTGACCACGCGTATATGTGTTATGGGAAAGATGAAACAAATGACTGCAAGGAAGATTTGTTTGATTTAGCACTGTCCAAATTAGTATTATTGCTCCTCATTTCCATCTGTATTGAGCCGAATACAAATTGAATATTTTAAGTCTCATTTCGTATGTATAATAAGGAAGTCCTTGGACGAGTTTGTAGCTCTGTGAAGTGGAGTTTCCAATAGCTGTGTATCTTTTATCAAATCATCATCTGCGAATAAAGCCTTGCAAATTATTAATTCCTCCACAAACATTTTTTTCACATTCATCCTTATCAATTTGGATTCCGTTTGTTTGTTTTTCTGCCATTTGTTCAGGTCAACCTAACATCACACTATGAAACAATTCCGCGATACCGCTTTGCTGCATAGCCAGATCCTATTGAAAACATTTTGCTGTGTCACTCGTGAGACATTTGATTGTTTATAAGAAAATGTTCGAAAAAGTCAAACAAAATCGTGCAGGTTGCTATGTGGCTCTTCATCGACGTAGCGCACTTTCTCAAATACTAGTACCATGTATCTTATCATCTAATGTGCGATCTTTTTGGTCTAAATTTGATGAAATTTTTCTTCTACTTTGTTCAAATCATTTTATTCGTTACGGTGTTGCTATGTTTCAAGAAGCTCGGCTGCATTCTGAAGTCGACACTGATTAGATTAAAATTGATGGTTTTCAGTGCTTTCGTTTGGATCGGACCTGTCCTATTGCAAATCGTAGTGGTTGAGTTTTAACTTTTTTTGCAAAGAGTTGTGTGCCTCTAGCAAAATTATGTTTATCTCTGATAAACTAGATGTTTCCTGTCTTGCTGTTGAATGCAAACTACGGCATTTATCTAACTTTCATTCATTTATTCTTATATATGTGTATGTCTTCTTGTGATGAATTGTCTCGCTTTTTCAATGGTCGTAGTCAAAGGTGCCAGTAAGGGTTTTCCTCTAGCGGTTTCAAAAACCACATTATCTGACGATCGTTTAGACGAGCTAGAAGGCAGTGCTGAATTCGCTTGATAAAATGAGTTCGGTGATTTATTTGAAAAGGTATCTGATGAATTCTGAATTTTGCTAATTTTGAAGCCACTTTATTGGTAATGAAAACTAGATTTTCCGTTTGAATCAATGATACGGTCGGATGTGGACGTTTTAACAGTAGTAGCGCTTAAGTCGGTTGGTAGGGAAGTCACATTTTCATCATCAAACAAAAAAGATTTACCACGAGCAATGGCATTGTTAGAAATCGGTCAAACGTGTAACAAAATTGTTTTACTGTACATAACAATTGACCTCGATAACTCACTTTCCGTTGATTCGTGTTTCGTGATGGATTCCGCTGCACCTTCGGGCATCTTTTGGCTACCGCGATAAACCTTTCATCTCCTGTGCCATTTCTTCGACATTCTTGTGGACATTTTTGTAGTGGTCAGTCAGAACTCAGAACTCAGAAAATTGTATGGTAGAAAAAGCATTAAGCTTAACAATAACCATAGGATGACAAGGTATATGGTACATATAAAAAGATAGAAAATAAAAAAAATATCTCAAAAATCAAAGGGGACCCTCGCATAACGTATGGTTCGTCATAAACTCATCAGTCAGGTTTAACGCAAAACCTCAACAGATTCTGATCGTGTGATTTCTTCAGGCAAATAGTTCCAAGTGAAACAAATTCTTACCGAGAAAAAATTACGGCGTATATCCAATCCACTACAAAAATTTTTTGAGATGAAAGGTTTATCGCGGGAGCCAAAAGGTGCACGAAGGTGCAGCGGAATCCATCACGAAACACCAATCAGCGGAAAGTGAGTTATAAAGGTCCAATTTTATGTATAGTAAAACAATGTTGTTACAAACTGTCTTACCAGGTGCAGTTTGAATATCCAGAGTGACGGAAGCGTTCTCCATACTATGATAGGACGTATAAAAGTCAACGTTTCGTTTTACGCCAAGCGGCATAGTTGAGGTATCATCATCGTTACTCTGCATTAGAGCCTTGGCATTTCCGACAGGTTCTCTGAGTCTATATGGAATAAGGCGGCGTTTGAGAAACACAGGGTTTCCTTCTACGTCAAGAGAAATTGGAGGAATTCGAAATCCACCAGTTGCTTGCGAACATTTAATTATGATATTTTTTAGCTTTGAAGTGTCTTCAGACGATATCAGAAAAAATAGGCTGATTTTTAGTGCCTGCATTGCTTTCAGACCGAGAATGGATGAAACAGTTCTAATAACAATGAATCTACATTCAGCAGTATTGTTTTCATCTCGGATGGAGATCATACACGATCCAACGACAGGAATAGGATGTCCAGTAATGTCTTCAAATGTGAGTCTAGTAGTTTGGAATTTTGCATTAGGAGGAAACTGTTTTAGATCTCCCTGGGCAATACGCGATTCAACGCTACCCGTATCTAGAATGAAATCTAATGATGCACCATTAGTAACACAAGAAATGTTTTTACGAATGTGGCTAGAATTGTAAGATATCACGCCCATTGATAATGATTTAAATTCATCATTAACATCGCTAACCTGAGCGTTTTTCGAATCAGTACAATTCGTTTCAGGAGCTCGAAAACTGATTGGATATGACCATTTCTTCCACACTTGTGACATCTTGCTTGACGAAATCGGCAAGTGTGGCGTGTGTGCAGTCTGCCGCATGACGCACATTTCCCAATTTTGATTGAATGCGAATAGTTATCAGTAAAACGTCGATAAATTGGTTCATATTTTAGCTGTTGACCTACTACAGCATTCTTCGCTCTCTCAATTTTATGTGTATTGAACATTACAGAACTTTCTGCTATCGACAAATCTGTATATATATATATATATATATATATATATATATATATATATATATATATATATATA
>JACCGJ010020944.1:0-38739 GCA_013407085.1 Atriophallophorus winterbourni | reverse complement strand
TAAGGTTACTACTTATAAGTCGCCGTGCAATTTTTCTAATGTTTGACTTGTGTACCCTAACTACGTTCCTCGCACACATGGTGACATTGTTCATTACGATGTGCACGCACCTACCTGTGAGTGAGGATAAATCAACGGGCTCGAGTTATTGATCATCCGTTACATGCATTCCGGTCACCACAAATCAAGACCGAGTTCATGAAGCTTGCTCTCTTCACGTATGAAATTTTGATCATGTTCTTCGTGGCTCGACATTATGGAGAAATTTAAAAATGGATCTTATGGTCTAAAAAGTCTATAAAGTGTGAAAGAAGCGGGGTTTTGAATTAAAGTTTCAGTTAATTTTGCCATTCTATTCATTTGAATCTGGGCGTGGATGAACTTGCCATGTGCTGAAGTTGTACAGATTCTCATGGCATTATTCGACCTCAAATTCTCTGGCACTAAGCAACCAGGTCGTTTATATGAGGTTAACTCTATTGTTGTATTGTTATACTATGGAGTCTCTAAATGTGGAATTTAAGGACAATTTATTTGACCCCGCGTTTTTTACTTGAGGAATAAAATATCCTAAACTTACAAATGACAGTGTGTCCTTGAAAGAGGAAAAATCACCAAACCTCCACTGACTTTGAGCTAATTTCAATCAAAGGAATCAATTTCACGTTGCCCAACCCTAATAGTCATATTCAACATTACGACAACGAAATCGTGTGATGGTAATAAGAGCTCAGCTCGAATTCCACAAACTTTTGCAACTGAAGGGATTATTCTTTTCGGGAGGCCGTCCTTAGGCTCAATTTTGAATAACGATATTCAGATAAATCATTTGAAGAAACTTTGACTTGTTGAAATCGCAGCTTAATAATTTTGATTCATGGATACGAATATTATCTAGCTATACGTCTAAGCATCACTTAGCTTTAGTCTACTGTTGCTGTTGTTGTTGGCCTACTTCGGTCGATTACGTCTATGGATGTACATTAAAATCCTATGAATGTTTAGGTTCCACAGATTTTCGAATGACTAATCAGTTCGATTCGGGAGGATGAAAATGCATGTAAATGTTGATAATTAGCACAAACCCATTGGTTTATCCTCACTCGCATGTAGGTGCGTGCACATGTGATTGAATAATTTCACCATGTGTGCGACTAACCCTGTAGGGGTATACAAGTTTAACATTAGAAAAATTACAATTATAACTAGTAACCTCACTTTGGTTTTCAAATATCTGAACATTGAAATCATTCCGAAGATTTTATTCAGAAATACAGAGGGATTGTACATCAACTGTTCCCGATTGTATAGCCACTTAGTTTCTCGGTTAGATACTTTTCCACTCAGAACTTCGTCCGGCTCCACAGAATCCATCAATCAGACCGCTGGCCTGTTAGTAAAATTTTATGCCTGAGTTAATGCGCCGAAATCCACGGAGCCCAACGATGAACCAATCATTCGACATGGACGACCGACCTTGAGTGAAGTATTGATTACTCAGATGGTTGTAGCGCAGCACTTACGGAAATTAAACGTGAAGCTATCTCCAGGGCCAGACGAGATAACTCCAAATCTGCTCATAACCTGTTATGCGCAGCTATCTGAATAATATCCATTTACAAAGGTGGTTGCCGTTTTGAAGTTAAAAATTGATGATTGATTGATTGGTGACATTGATGTGTTCGTTAGCAAACGGTTTTAATTGAATATTTAACCGCAAAAATAGTGCGACATCCGGAAACGAAACAAATTTTGGCAGTTGCCCCAAAGTGATTTCGCATAAATCGCTCTTCCCTAATAAATTTGCTGATTAGCTCAAACGATTGGACGAGGGTTGTTGATGCGGGGGCTCCAGTCTTGCGTGCTACCTGGAGATTTTCATAGCTTTCGACAGAATTGATCATTATTTACTCTTGATCAAGCTAAAGAAATACGGTATTGTTTGAAGACTATGTAAAATGATAAGTGATTTCCTCAGCAACAGAAACATCAGAGTTCGTCTGGACGGCCTATTATCGAAGAAAATGGATGTCACTATCGGTGTTCCAAAAGACTCAGTGTTTGGAAAAATGCTGTTCTTAGACTATGTGAACGATATACCAATATAAAATGACAGCAAGATGGTATTGTTTGCTGACTATATAGAAGTATGGAGGCGAATCAGCATTGCTGATGAGTGTATTTTGCTGCAAAAAGATTCGAATGCTTCGTACAACTGGTCATCCGAAAATAATCTGTCATTGAATACACAGAAGTCGAAGATCATTCAGATCGGTCGTGACCTTGGTTTTTCCTATCAATACAAGCTCGGCGACAAAAAGAAAAGAACCTGATTGTCCGGATTCGCGATACTTTGAAAAAATGGTCTACAATACGAGGACGTTTAGAAAAGATCGTCTTTGATGCATGGCCTTTACGGTGGATATTTGGACGTCTTACCCCAAGGTGTTTACCTCTAATGATGAATACATATACACACGTGGTTCTAGTCTATGCCGCACAAGCCTGGACACCATGGCGCTAAGAAAGACGTATTAATTCTGGATCACATATACGGGGGATCTACTTAGCTTGACATTGGACTCGAAAATTTGCCATTCGCCGGGCAACTCAGACCACTGGAGCTGAGGACACTTCCAGAAATGAGAGTGCGAGGAGATCTAATACTCACCCCTCAACTTATTATTCCCGCCATAGCCGCGGCCATGGTTGCAAGTTGGAAAACCGAACTGCCGCAGGTATTTTTTTCAGTGCGCGTGTGTTTTGTTTGGAATTCCCTACCTGGAGATTTGGTAAGCTCAAACAGTTTCTCTATATTAAAATCGAAACTGGACGAATATATGAAAGCTAATCGGAATTTTGCCCCCATCTATTAACAAATCATTATCGTCTCATCGATTTTGATTTTTATACATATATGTCTACATTTATACCTATAGATATTGTAACATTAATTGCTTTTACAACCGTATATCTTGGAAAGTGAATTTAGAAACATTACCATATAAACTAATCAACAGGATCTGTTGCGGATTTCAATTGGAAACAAGATGAATGTATTTCTCATCATATGTCATAATGTAGAGTTGTGAAGTGCATGAACGAGGAGTTTTAATCACCAACTTTCGGATCATATGCGTGAAACCACACTCCGACACAGCACAAAAACAAAATTCGCTAAAATGATCGGCGAAAATGTTTTAGCGACAACCTCATCGGTGTCTTGAGCGAATGGATAGCGTAAGCTACTATCAGAATACATGCAATTCGTCATGGTTGGTCAAACGAGTCATGCGGGACGAAGGCTTGAATTGTACATGTTGTCACGAGATCCATTGACAAATCAGATCGAAGTGACAACCGGGAGAAACAGTTATCAGAAACTTATTATTGTTGTTTCATTTGCATATCTAAGATATGCGTGTGCTTTGTTATTTATCGAAGGAGCGAAATAAACAACATTTACAATCGGCTATCTCATGTAGGTGAACTCAGTCAGCATTGGAATAGTTGACCACAGCGAGGAAACGAGGCGCTATAGTCAAGTGAATGCGTTACGTGCTTATCGTTGCACCGACGACCTAAATGTTTCATAACAGGCAAGATGTTCACCAGGTACCACTCGTTTTCCTGGATTGACCTGACGACATCCCTTCCGGCCTCTCTCAATTCACCCGATAAAATATAACTGTATCTATTCACAATCTGATGTCAATAGGACTTCTAAATATGTGCGTACACAGTGTTAATTTATTAAGCTCTTCATACCTCAAGATTTCTTCGTTTGTGGAAGGATTCCCGAATCGAATTATTTGTCAGTACGATAGACAGCAGCATTTTCGGAGAACCGGTTTTATTCACTCACACCAATCCCAAATATGAACTTAAATTAGCTGAGAATTCATAAATCTATTTCGGAAATAAATAGACAATGAATGAGTTGATAAATATAGAGAATATACAGGTCAATTGCTCACACTGAATGTAAACAAATACCCAGGTATGCATTGCATCACACCGTATTTGATCAGTTTCTGACATCGGCAGCTTTGTGAACCGTTTTTATCCTGTTCAATTATTCAATGTTTAAGTGAATAAGTGAACTCCGCCAACTGCCGGTTCCAAGCCCGGGTGAAAAAGGAGGAGGGTTGGGCGTGGGGCTAGCAACCCCACCCCGTAAAAGACAACGCTGCTACAGAAACTGCAACAACAAAAACTGCACAAAAGCTGCCTGGACGGGAGGACTCCTCTTCAGTGGGGCTCATGACGCGTGCTGGTGAAAGCCTTCGGGAAGCCAACTCGCCGATAAGTCTTCTCACGACCAAGGCAAAGACCAGGATAGGGACCTGGAACATCAGAACCCTATATGAGAGCGGGAAATTAGCACAGGTAGCCAAAGAGATGGAAAGTTACAACATCAAAGTTCTGGGCCTATGTGAGACTCGATGGAATGGGAGCGGTCAGAACAGACTATCTTCAGGGGAAACCATCATCTATTCCGGACATGAAGATATGAATCATGGCCACACTCAAGGAGTGGCAATAATGTTAGCGCCAGAGGCTACAAGAGCGCTAATGGCGTGGGAACCTGTCTCACCCAGACTTATGGCAGCCAGGTTCAACTCCAAGGGAAGGAGGATCACCATCATCCAGTGTTATGCGCCAACAAACACAGCCCAAGAAGAGGAGAAGGAAGATTTTTACAACTCTTTACAGGCCCTTTTAGACCGGACTCCGCGCAGAGACATGAAGATCGTCATGGGCGACTTGAACGCTAAGGTCGGTGATGACAACACAGGCAGGGAACTCATCATGGGCAGACACGGCGTGGGTACCTGCAACGAGAACGGAGAGCTGTTCACAGACTTTTGTTCGTTCAATGACTTAGTAATAGGTGGCACCATTTACCCTCACAAAAGGATCCACAAGACTACTTGGACTTCACCCGATGGGAAGACGGAAAATCAGATAGATCACTTCACCATAGACAGAAAGTGGAGGCGTAGTGTGCTGGACGTCAGAGTGAGGCGCGGCGCCGATGCAGCCTCCGACCATCACCTGCTGGTTGCAACAATGCGGACCAAGCTGAAGTCCTTCAACGATTCGTCAGGAAGAGCGTACCACAGGTTCAACACACAGTACTTGATGGACAAAAAGAAATCAGAAGAGTTCAACTGTGAAGTCAGGAATAGGTTCGAGGCGCTGTCGGAGTTGGCCGACGAAACAATAGAAAATCACTGGGCAGGAATACGAAAGACCTGGCAGGATGCGTGCACTAAAGTTCTGGGGAAGAAAGAGAGGGAACAGAAGGAATGGCTGACGAAGGGTACCTGGGAGAAGATTAAGAAGAGGAGGGATCTGAAGATGGAAATTAGCAGATGCGGTGACCTGCAACAGAAGGCAGACCTCAAAGCACAATATTGGGAGACAAACCGGGAAGTGAAGAAGGGTGCTAGACAGGACAAAAGGAAATTTATACACAACCTAACAGAGGAGGCAGAGCTAGCGGCAAAGCAGAATAACATGAAGAGGGTATATGAAATCACCCGAGCCTTGTCAGGGAAGAGTTCCAAACCGAGCAAACCAGTCAAGGACAAAAATGGAAGAACCATAACAAGCGAGGAGGGGCAAAGGAAAAGATGGGTGGAACATTTTGAAGAAATTCTAAACAGACCACCTCCGCAAACATCTCCTCATATATCACCAGCAAAAGAATCCCTATGCATTAACATCAACCCCCCAACAATTGCAGAAATCATCAATGCCATCAAGTCCCTGAAGAATGGTAAGGCACCAGGCCCTGACGGCATCCCCTCAGAAGCTTTAAAGGCAGACGCGACAGCGGCAGCGGAGATGTTACACCCCTTCCTGGTGAAGATATGGGAACAGGAGAGAGTTCCGGCTGACTGGAAGCTTGGGCATTTGGTAAAGCTCCCCAAGAAAGGCGACCTTTCCCAATGCGGCAACTGGCGAGGAATCATGTTGCTGTCCATCCCCAGCAAAGTGCTGACCAGAATTATCTTGGAGAGATTGAAAGAGGCGTTAGACAAAAAAACTTAGAACAGAACAGGCGGGGTTTAGACAAGATAGGTCATGCATAGATCATATCGCCACTCTGCGTATTATCATCGAGCAATCCATCGAATGGCAGTCTCCTTTGTACGCGATCTTCGTCGACTTCGAAAAAGCGTTCGACAGCGTCGACAGGGATCCAATATGGAAGCTAATGCAACACTACGGAATCCCGCAAAAGCTGATAAACATCATCCAACAGCTCTATGAGGACTCATCATGCCAGATCATCCACAACGGAAAGCTGACAGACCCCTTCCCAGTTAAGACTGGAGTGAGGCAAGGTTGCATGCTCTCGCCGATAATTTTCTTGATCGTCATAGACTGGATTATGAGAAGAACCACAGAGGGCAGCAACACCGGCATCCAGTGGACCCCCACCAAACATCTTGAAGACCTTAACTTTGCGGATGACATCGGCCTCCTGTCTCACAAGCAACAGCATGCACAGTCTAAGCTAACGCGCCTAGCAGAAGAGGCAGAGAAGACGGGCCTGAAAATCAACATACAGAAAACCGAGGTGATGCGATTGAACAACCAAATACAGCAGCCACTGCATCTACAGGGGAAAGACGTGGTGGAGACTGACCGCTTTGTTTACCTTGGAAGCGTGGTCAACATTGATAGTGGCACAGAAGACGACGTCAAGAGCCGAATCAGCAAAGCAAGGGTAGCGTTCAACACCCTGCGCCCCATCTGGAAATCTAAGGCCTTGTCCCAGCGCAGCAAAGTCCGCAGCTTTAACACCAACGTAAAAGCAGTCCTCCTCTACGGGTCCGAAACATGGCGGGTTACCCACAACATCACCAACAAGATACAAACATTTGTCAACAAGTGCTTGCGCCACATTCTTAACATCAGGTGGCCTGAGAAGATTTCAAACACAGACCTATGGCGTAGAACCAACCAGAACCCCGTTGATCAGGACATCAAGAAAAGAAAATGGGGGGGGATAGGTCACACACTCCGCAAACCAGCTGATAACGTCACTAGGCAAGCACTAGACTGGAATCCACAAGGTAAAAGGAAAGTGGGACGACCCAAGCAGTCGTGGAGAAGATCAGTCGTGAGTGAAGCGAAGGATGCCCGAATGACATGGACTCAGTTGAGGATAGCAGCCCAGGACAAAGTTCGCTAGCGTGGCGTTGTTGCAGCCCTATGCTCCAACAGGAGTTCACAGGAATAAGTCAAGTAAGTGAATATTGCCAAAATATTTGAATTCCAGCGTGATTAGACCTATATTCAAAGGACGCTGCCGATCTGACGTCACATAATATAGTCCTGTCAAACTGTCACCTACTATTATTTTTTTCTAGTTGACGAACAATGTTCGTTTGCATATATTAGTCTAATATCGCTTTAAATATCGCCAGGCAAGAAGGGTTCAGCACATACTGAAGTAGGGAATTCAAAATAAAAATGGCATGCTCGCAAAAAGTGGTACCGACGAACAATTTTAGAACTTGTGATTCTTCTTCATTTCACACCATAACTCTTTAATCAGGTGATTTAATAGATGTCATTAGGTAGAGACAATTTGGCATATAAAAAGAATTTCACGCACTTTTTTCCTTCCGGTAAAGTCTTATAGACCCGGGCTTCGTAATGTTTTGGCGTACAGACAATTGCGAAGATACATCGCTAACTTTGTGGATCTGTGATAGGTTTTATCAAAGAGAGCAATATCTTTTCTTAGCCGAGAAGCCCAGACCTCTATCGCATACTTCATCGTAGTGCGAACGTAGGCGCTAGTTATCCTAGGTAACGTTATGTCAAGGTCATTCAATCTAGACACGCCGGAACTCGCTCTAAAAACACAACACGTTACCAGTGAGGGTCTCCCAAATATTCTCCGAAAGATACCTACCAATCTGTTGGCCTGTCGATATTTATTCTGACAGTGAACCGTGATCTTCCGTTTTCACTAATCCAGACTGCAAGATCATTTTTCAACCAGTTGCATGTCAAGATTTTAGTTCCTGATCGATTTGTCCGAGAAACGTGCTTGCCAATGTGCATCATATTACTTTTCCGTATGTTTGATGTTCTTGGCCGACAAATTAGACACGTTTTCCAAATCCATTTACGGCTGTACATAGTCCGCAGTTGATATCATCCACGTCCAAATTTTAATATCATCAGTAAAAAGCGTTTCTGTTAGTTCATTGATGTAAGTTGATGTAGTAGCTGTTTGCTGATAACTATGAGCTTCGGCTTTTATATTTTTCGAAAGTGATGAACCTTCTCAAAAGCTTTACACTTATTTTAATAACAAGCACGGAAGCATGATACTGAGTGAAGAACATTGGTCTATGTTGTGAGCGGTCAGACGAAGCTGTTTAAGTCCAGAGCTACCCTATACGAATTTATTTTCGTTTGCCCACAGTCGGTCACCAACGAATCTCAATCATATTCATCTTTTATATCTCGAAACGAGTTTGGCACAAGACAAATTTTCTTCACATTGCGGTCTATATAAATGTGTTGTTAGCTTTTCGAAATACAATCAAAAAATTACCTCCACCAACGTTTCAGCGTTTAGATCGGTCCACATTTCGAGTGTAAAATAAGGATCATTTTCATCAAATTGAAATTGCTGAGAACGGTCTATCGTCTCAATTTTCTCGGTTTTCGCGTGATGCTTGTCATACGTTCATCGTAGAAAATGATCCGAGCATTTCCCTGCTAGAGGGTTTGTCCCTAAAAGTCAATAGTAGAATAAATATCAATCATAATTTTTATCTATCATATGTGGGTGTATTTTCTCTTAACAACGGAAGTGCAAGAGGAGAATAAAAATGAGAATTGCATGATTTCAGAAATACAACTCTACGTTAACACAATCACACAGATCATAACAAACTAGAGCACTCAAAATGTGTGTCTAATTGAGAAGAAATTTGTAGCGAATCTATTGGAGCAGCATTTAAATGTCGTTTTACGTTTGACACAGAAACGTGGTCAGAGCAAGTGTGATAGTTAGGACAATCGAACATGGCGAACATTTCATTGAAATCTTCACTTCTGTTTTGTACTATAGAGCTGAGCGGTCTATAGTAAACCTAAAGAGCGGAAAAGTCACATCCTGACTATCAAACTTGGTTTCGATTATCGAAGTGAAACGTTTCTAGACATGTTTCTATTCGATTAAATACAAATTTGGCCCAATTAGGAATACATAGTCATTATTAAACATATTTCAATCAACCAGGTTTAAACTTACTTACTTACTTTACTTTACTTTTGTGCGGCTGGCTCCACGGGTGGATTAGCCGGCTTCATTGATGTATCGGATCGCACCAGCCCACGCACGTCGATCGGAGGCAAGATCGTTGCAGATCGTGATCCAGTCTCGTTGTCACCGGCGAACTCCGTAGACTGTACGCGGACCCATTGAGACATCATCATGAAGTTTCTTGGGGGTAGTGTACAAGTGATGTCCCCAGCACCACTCGGTGTTTGTTCGAGTACACCTCTCTAGCCTTTGCACAGCTAGTGCAACCTACAAGGCAGCATGTAGTTGGCAGATGAACGCGCTGTGCGCCAGTTATCTACCTACGGGACTTCTCTCCGGATATTTCCTCGGGGTTTTCTCCCGAAGCATTTCCCGCAATCGGGTGACCCACAAGTCATTGGGGGTTTGGGGTCAGGGTTTTCCTTCCCCTAGATGGATTGCCAGTAGCTGACGAGCTCCATCTGCCCGTAGCAAACTGGTTTTAAGGCGCCAGTCACCCGCCTTCGCCCCTTCTCCTGTCAGTAAGAGCAGTTCCGCCAGGCTTGCGGAAGCCACTCATGCAGGCCAGGAGTTGGACTTGGTTGTCAGAGGCTATTTGAGACGCACGCCACATGGGAGCATTTTATTGATAGTATGTGGCTCATTCCTACTACCACCCCCGGCTGTGACAACCTTTGGAACCACCAGGTTTCAACGTTCCAGTGGCCGCAGGCAGATATAATTTGTGACGGAGGGGATGATCGTTGATATGATAAGGTCATGAGGTGGTCGTATTGCAAAAGATTCACTCTATTATGAGTTGAAATCAGGAAGTCGATCCTCTGGCAAAATGCATTTGCAAATGAAATCACAGAGCTCTTGACATTGAACCTACGATTTGGGAATAAGTTGCCATTGACCTCCCAATTTGGAAGCATTGTGTAGAAGCGACCTTCACAAACAAGTCAATAAGAATAATCATAAACAAAAATGATCATTTGCATTCATTTTCTTCATACACAAACACACCCTACAACCGGTTTCGTGCTGCTTACATTCAACAGGTATAGGCAGTACAATCGGGATCCGTATGCGCTCCAAACAGTGGAAAATTGTTAAACAACAAATATTTGTTTAGAACTGATTTTTAAATTGCTTATGTGTGAGCAAGAAAGTGCGCGAGAAATGATTTCAATACAACGTCTTATTCTCACTCAGCCTTTTAAAAAAAACAGTGTTATATAGTCTTTAAACAATTGGCAGCACTGATAAAAATGATGGAGAAAATCGATGAAAAAATTGTGTGCAGAACATTCGTAGTTTTATCAAAAGAATGCTCTTTAGAAAGAAAATGTTGGATACACTCTATACTCTGTCAGATAAAAAGTCCGGGCATGTAGATGACATCGCTCAGGTAACCGCGACACATGTTATTGGGTCCTTCACCTCGGACCAGTCACACAATGCTGTTGAAATATTGTAGTCTGCAGTAAGCTTATGAATGCTTAATTGTGGTTAACTAGACGGTAAACGGTTGGCTGAGATATCAGGCGACCGACTAAAACTTCGGTGATCATGTTTTCTGATTAGCTCGAATAAGCGCGAAACTTTAATTGAGTCGGGTTTCAACTGCTACGAGGAATAAGTGAACCGGGAAGAAGCTGTATTTACGTGAGTCCCCAAACTTGTGATTATTTCGAAGAATCTTCTACTGATGAGTAATCATAAACATCAAAAGATGCTCAACGTTACACACCACAACCTGTTTCTGGCTGTTTGCCGTCATTGGGTGGCGACAGTAAAATTAGGTTCAGTAAGCCTTCCAACAGTGAAAAAGTGGTGAACTAATATAGCACTTCTATATAAGGTTTATACAAAGAACCGCGATTTTTAAACACAGGATCACCTAGTTTTGTCTGATCAGATGCAACAAAGTAAACCGGACATGTGGTTAAATTGAAAATATACTCAAACACTCTGTTATCAACAGACTGAGATATTCTCTTCACTCAACAGTAACAGGTGCTCATTAAGTCGCGATTATATCTACGACGTATCAGATGATTCATTATTCAAGTTTACAAAATAATCAATACTTCAAAACACCCCTGCACGATTTATTCACGCGATGGGATACGATAAATTATCGGACCCATGAATATGTGCTGTTGGTACCCAATTCCCGAATGGAAAGTCGGGAGAAGATATTTTTATTCTCTCCGTGGCTGTTTTACTTGTTACAGTTTACCTCCTACCGTTGCTCACTCCACCAGTTTGCATGAATTTAAAAGGAAATTATACGAATTTTTATTTAATTATTCGTTTCCCGAACACATATGTACTGCTTAATGTAATTCTTTATCTTGTTCTATACACTTACATTCCGATTTTTACCATCCTATCGTTTTTGTTTAGCTTGTTGCTATTTAGACCGTTGAAAACCTTGAATAACATTGAAAAATGTCTCTTCCGCTGTCACGTTCAGCTTTTACGCTGATATTGGTTATTCTCTAACTAGATACAGAGCTCTAGGTCACATTAGTAGAAATTTTTATCCCTTCAATCACGAAATGCTTTTGTTTTCAGTCTAGATTAAAACATTGAACTTTGTATTGTGTAGTAATCTTCATCGATCTAGAATTATATTCATGATATTCTTCGTGGACAAATAGTAATATCTTTGTCGCCAAAGTTTCCGATAACTTAAGGTATCTAACGCCATGGTATTTTCTTCAAGAAATGTATGTTGAGTTTTTGTCAGAAAATGATACTTTGATGTTCATTTTATCCGGTTCCATATTTTTGTCTCAAAAATATGTATTTCTATGACAATAATGTGGTTTTTGAAGGACTAGTTTAAAAGATTTTTTCCTCAGTCGCCGAATGGCCCGTAAAACGCTGACATTCAATCCATAATTACTGCCAGTTTCGCTACGAAACACCCGAAATGTTGTATACCGATTGAAAGGTCCAGAAACGGCTTTGAAAGTAAATTATTCTCGACGTGGAAACTTTTATTCACAAAGGCACAATTGGTGCGAAAATGGAGAGCATTTTTTATGCCAAAACGCGTTCTTAATGCCCCACAGCTTTGGCATTTCTTTCCTAGTGATCGAATTAGTCGGTTTTGATCACCGCGTGATGCCACTCGCAGGTCCAACCACTAATGCACAACAAGACCTGGCAACTCTATGAAAAGACTCTGTCCTTGGGATCGGACCCATTTACAAGAAGCTGGAGCTGGTGTGAGGACGACATACGCTGAAGCAGGCATCACTGTTCCGTAAGAAAAAGGACGACTCTGTCTCATTTGATGGCAGCCCGTATCGTAGAGGCAGATGCTCTCACAACGGCATAGCAACTGTGATTGAAATTTACATTGATTAGTGCTAGACGTTGTATTTATTTGCAAATGATGCGAAATAGGCCACAGCATTGACGACCCGGTATTCCCATCATCTGGATTGTAGGTTGACTAAACTACAATGTTCTACTGTAGCACGTATCGTCAATGTATTCTTGAGTTTGAATTTAAAAATAGTCTCACGTTTCCCTAGCATTCAAATTAGCCCAAAAGTATATTGTTTTAGTAGAATGCTGTATCAGAATCGTTTCAAATATAAATCGTATCTGAATGACATCTGTCATCAATCTATCTTTCACGGAAATTTCATGGAAATGGTTCAAAATGCAGAGAACAAAATTGTAAGCTACATCTGAATGAGGTCTGCAAGACCAAGTCCATCAATCGCGTACCCAAACACATATACGTGGGCATAAACCCATGAACTATGAGAAAGACCCTCCTTTACATGCATTTTCATCACACACACACGGACAAACTATGACCCGTTTTGTGCTGTTTGCACTACTCAGTTAGAGTCAGTAGAATGAGGATCCACATGGCTTGAAACAGCGGAGATACGGTTAACGAGGTAAGAACTGTTGGGGTCTGCTTAAGTAGAAGTTCAGAATATCAAAGATCACCGAGTCCGCGTCATTATTTGTCAATCAAAAGCATGTTTGTTTTCACTTCAATGTTCCGGTATACCGTGTCGCGTATCAATATGATGGTAGACCTGTCACTGATGTTCATGTATATTATTGCAATTTCTGACATAAACACTATACATATCGAGACATTTCATGACTCCTGTCTTGCGTTATCTAAAACATTATCTGTGACTGTTTGGTTTTAAACATAGAAGTCAAAAAACCACGCTGGTACTAAAACAAATCTTTTCAAATTTTGAAACAAATTCTGATTCCAGGATGCTACAGCGAAGTAGTTTTACACATGAGCCGTTGAACTACTGTGATTCATTTTAAGTCATATTCCACACACTGAATTTTGCAACGATGAGAAATTATCTGATTATGTACACGAGATCGTTAATATTAATTGATGTATGTGAGCAATAGGAAAATTCAGATTCTTACCTGACTAGCTCATTTCCAAACACAAAAGACATCTTTAAGTTCTTCCGTAATGTGGATATGTTTGCAGAAAACCACCGTACAGCACAATACAAGAACAGAAATAAAGCAAAACCAGCAAAGTCGACCATCGTGAATTTAGGGTTTAGAAGGATTACGTGAAAACGACTCGAGCGTCAACATTCTTGGAAACGTAAACAAATGGAGGCCATCAGACGAATTACTACTCTATGCAAATCGTCAAAGTCGGTAAAAGAAACATAACGTTGTACGTCCATTTAATGAACCGGATGACACGAAATTGATGGATGTGTGTACATTAATGCGAAGGTAAGTAATTGTTATTCACCTTATACCTACTGGTTAATTGCATTTTTGTTTGTCTTCAAAAATAGCTCAACCTTAGCCTTGTTAGCTGTGTACTTTTACGCATGTGGGCCGCTGTGTCCACCGTCCTTGACCGTGTTCACTTGTATTAGATTGATGTGGATACACACCAGTATGAAAATCGACCACCGATCCTGGTCATTCCCACGAAACGTGACACACCATGGGTATATTATATGCTGTTTAGCGGTAAGGTCAAATCAGTGGTTGTGGGTTGACTACTACTTAATCATGTTCCCTGTCCTGATTATAACCCTTGGTCTGACGAATATTCTGTGTCAGAAATGAAAAGTTACCCAAAACATGTTCCAATCGATTGCACTGAAATTTCTTTGCATTTGGAATACACGATCGGTCCCAAACAAATTTCAATCGATTGATGGAAATATGTGACCTGTTTATGAGGTCCGGGATCTTTTCGACTACTTGAAAACATTTCCGTCCGTCACTAGATGGAAGTTGCCATAAGCGATCATCGTAAATTCTTTTCATGTCTTTTCATGTCAGCGAAAACGTGGTTCAGTAGACTATCAAGATTCAATCTAAGAAAATATTGTTAGTTTCGTAATCTTTTTCTAGAGAAAGGAAGCACCTACTTTAAAACATTGACCTAGAATGCATTGCGTTGCGAAAATTCTAGTTTGCTAACTGTGATCAAAAATTCGTACTAGTGCAAAACCGTATGGACAATGACCTCTTTTTTCGGAGTTATCACATTTTCCGAAACGATCTAGCGAGTTATGTCAAAGATCACAAAGCTATAACAGTTCGCGAACAATTCTGAAATGACCTCGGCACGATGGTTGACAGTATGATGTCAATTAAAACCAAATTCGCGTGCATATACAGAAGGTGTACCACATAGACATGGCTTGTGCTGATATTAACGCGCTAAATCGGGTGCTTGCTTGACAGTGATTGGCCAAACACACCGGATAATATTATGAAAGATTGGTCAATGACTAGAAATTGCTTCAATTCATTTGAAGCCTAGTCTTAATAGGTTCAGTAGAATTCACTATTCATTGCTCCTCATTTCTCAAGCTTGCACGCAGAAATGTGAAACCCCGTGGAAAATAGACAATGCGGAAACCGAGAACGATTATTGGAAATGGCTTTCATTCATTTCGGTCGACGCCACACGACGCTTGAACTGCTAATTATCTTATAGTCGTAAAAGGTTGAGTAGAATGCACTGTTCATTACTTCTCATTTTTCAAGAAGGCCCGTTGAAAATAGACACTGCGAAAACCGAAAATGGAAAAAAACAAATGTTCATTTCAAATAAGTTCGACTGCTATACGCCACCTGACACACTTAGAAAACATGTGAAAATTAACGGAACCACTGAATTCTACTTACCAAAAGGATTTGAGCCTGGTGGATGGACTAACATTCTACAAGTTCTCAAATATCGCCTCATATATCGCGGGAACTTCAAATCGGCCGTGCACAACCTTAATTTTTCACGCGCACAGTACCAAATAATAACGCGATACCGAGTTTTACAGCGAAAATTCTGAGAAAAAAAGCTAGGCTACGGCATCAGGCAAAAAACTTATTCATATGTCGAAGCAATCAGTGAGAAAGAAAAAAGAAACATAGTGCTGACTGGCAAGTTGCACTTTGACGACGTCAGGCTATTTCTACCATGTATATTATAGTCTATTTTTTGTTATTTATGTTGCAAGTATACTGAAGTTCCGCAACTGCTTAGTTTGAAACGTTCCCTGCAATGTTGACAAATAGAGCCTGCGAACATGACAATATTTTTTACACTTAGAGGATGCTCCAAGCGACTGATTCGAAATTTTTTGATGAACAAGATGTCTCAAAATAATGTGATGTTGTAACATTTTATCTCAATTTTTGTTTTGACGTTAGATGTCTAAAAGTACCCATTTTTGTTAGTCCCCATCATTGTTCTTCCGGTAAACTAGAACGTATGCGCAGACAAAAAGAAAAAGCCTTCAAAAACATGATCAAATGATGTTGCGCAACTTTCTCTGTCATTTAGGCTCAAAAATTCTACGTCTTGTCACAAAGACTGTTGTCACTTATAGCTTAAACTTGAGTAAATTTTTTAATAGACAACTAAAAATCACCATTTATTTCCGACATCAATTCCTTCAATGAATCGTACGTACCCCAACTAGCTGATAATGACGATCAAATAACTTCTTCCTGCCACAATCCTGTTTTTTTCAATTCATCCTTAAAAAAGGTACTATTATTGCTGAAAATACGTGTACACGAATGAAGTCATTTTCTTATTTCATCATCATCATCATCTTCTTCTTATTTTTATACTTCAGGTTTTTCAACGTCTTGGCGCAAAAGGCTGTCTAACTTATAGCTTGCTCTTGAGTAAATTTGCGGAAAAGAAAATAAAAATGTTCCCCCTATTTCCGACATAAATTCCTTCAATGAATCGTTCTTAACCCAACTTGCTTATAATGACGGTCAATTAAACTTCTTTCTGCCCAAATATTGTTTTCCCAATTCATACTTCGCCAACGTAATTCAAGTCTATCGTGCACTTTCATCTGCTCTAAGGCTCTAGGACCAGATAAATTCTCATCCATTTCATATTGGTGCTCACATCCCCATCTCTTATACACCACTACTGGTTTCTGGCTGTTTGCCTTGAAACGGTGGCATACAAATACACATTTTGCTCACCCAATATGATTGATTGTTTTCACTGTGAGGTTTTTGGTTTTACTCTATTGTTGAACTCACACGACACCGTAAGTATTCTACTTAAAAAAATTACGGAACATTCCGATGTAATCTAGTATACCTACTCTAATGATGATCACATGTTACTGGCGAGAATTGTTTGAGACAATTCTAGACCAATGATTTCACAAAGACAGATTGATTGAGTTGTGTTAATAACAATTTTTAATGACACTAAATTCATAATTTCACGTTTCCATTTTTACTTGAACAATACATTAGGTATTCAACATTTCTATGCCAGAACACGGAACCCGCACTTTCTAGCGTGCGCACAAAAAAGATTTTCATCGTAAGCTATTCTCACAAATAACAGGAACACCAAGAATTCTCTTAACCCTCTTTTACGAACGCAAGTATCACTCTTCACAAACGATGAAATACAGATTTAGAGAAGTACTAGATTTAGACCTGGTATACAACCATGTTCACGAATACACAATGAGAAGAGGTTCTGACTACCCCTCTGTCTTCGTTTTGGAGTTTACATCGGAAAAACAATGTATTGATGCGATCAAAACCAGGATCCCCTTGGTCTTAGTGACCATCCAGTGCTTGTGTTCGACTATGATTGCAGTAGACAGCAATCGCTTGCTCCGAATGGGGTGGTTCGACGGGTAGATAAATTGGCTCTTAGTAAATCGCTCGTGCAGATTCCGCATTTTTCCAGCGGACAACGCAAGTCCTGACTTGCAATGGAATGAACTTTTAGGTTTTCTAAAACTGAAAATAGACGAAAACTCGCAGGTCGTTAGGAGAAGGTCCGTACATGAAGTTCGTTTTGTTGTCCGCAGCAGAACAAGAAAGTGGATAGCACTGAAGCAAGCAGCGTTGGCGCAAAATGAAGTCAACAATACTTCTACTTCTTGACAACATTGCTGTATGTTACGAAACAAAGTGACGGCATTTATTCGCGAGGAGAAGAAAGCGCACCAATTGGGGCATCTGTCAAAAATGGAATCCAACCATAATTTACTATACGAAATTGGGAAAGCGAAAGTAAATGACAAACTAGCTATTTTTCCCATCAGAAATGGTGAAAAACACAATTAAACATCGTTAGAATCTGCAAATGCTCTGGCAATTTACTATTCTAAAGTGTTCGTGCCGAAGGTTTCAGTGTATCGTTCTGACTATTCATTCGAAACAGGAATCGAAACAATATATGATATTTCAAGAAATCCACTAATTGTCGCGAGTCATTTGCTGAAACTAAATGTTAGCACATTGGATGTGCTCAGGTTCTGACATCGTCAACTTTGTGAACCGCTATTTAGCATGTTTAAGGGAGTGTAACCAAAAAGATTTGAAATCCGGCGTGATAACACCTATCTTTAAAGGCAGCTGTCGATCTGAAAATTATCGTCTCGTCACACTTTTACCTGTTATTGCTAAGGTCATGGAACGTAGAGTCTCGAATAGAACGGTTGGACACTTTGAAACGCTCAATTTGTTCCCGCCAGCAAAGCATTAATTTCGATCACACCGATGCTGTCTCACAAATTGGTTCCTTACTTCAAACGACTGTACGAAAGAGTTGGAGAGAAGTTCTTGCATCCATTTCAAAAGCTTTTGACAGAGTCAATCATCATCTGCTTTTTTCAGGAATATGTGAACCACTCCTTTCATGGTTGTGTGACTATCTGTCAGATCGCGACGCCAGATTTAAAGTTAACGGAGTTCTAAAACAAACGTTCAAAACAACGAGTGGAGTCCCACAAATATGTGTGATAGGCCCGCTTCTCTTTCTGTTATACATAAACGATTTACCCACCGCTCTTATATTCTTAAATGGTCCTGTTTGCGTATGAAATACAAATATAGACGACGACTAGTTCTGCGGAGGATTATGAGAAACTACAAATTGATTTGGACAGCGTGTTGAATTGGGCGGCCATGAATGACATGTCATTCAACATACAGAAATGTTAGATGCTCCATCTTGTCAAGAATCTTCGTTGGACATATAGTTATATATAGATCTTGGAGTGTAAATTACCGGTAATCTGAAGAGCACAGTGCACTGGCAGAATATATATTGTCGGGCCAACCGATTGTTAGGTATAATTCGAAGAATATTTTGGAGATTCTCTCTGGTAAAGTTATCAATGATAATGAATGTCTACCTACGCTCTACAACTCCGCCAAGGACGGTCCCAAGCCCGTCAAAGAAAAGAGGAGAGTTGGGTTTATTGCTAGCGACCTTATTCCGTAAAAACTACATTGCTACAGAAAGGATGAAAACGGATCCGAAAATTCTACTTATCAATGGCTACAGGAGTGACGCGAAAGTTACCGAAAGACTGCGACCTATGGGTCTATGTGAGGATACGACGCGATATTATTCTGACCTATAGAATTGTGTTTACTGAAGGACATCCACTGAAACACTTGTTTGATGTGTGTGATGGAAAAGTGACACGCGGACACACCTTATCTCTTTACGTTCCAAGTTCCGTACTGATTGTCGGCGAAATTGTTTTGCCGTACGAGCTATATTTCTTCCAAATTCCCTACCCCAACATGTGGTGGACTTTCCTGGCCTGGCGATTTTTAAAGCGAAATTTGACTTGCTCTTGCACACGTACATCATTCGTGAGCCTTATATTCGATATCCTCCATTGATTTTATAGTATTGTAATTTTCATGTTTTAGTCATACTGTAATCCTGTGTTACTGTAAATTATTAACTTTTTTTACCCATAAATCCTTGAATACTTTAATCCTTACATGGATTATACCCAGGTTGTTACGTCCGGCCGTTCGACGCGGACACTGAAAAAGCAAATTTCCGAACATCACGCAAGTTAATTGCGCAAAAATTGATTCAAGAATGTGAATAATTTTATATTTGCCCATCGGGTCGACAGCAGTTACTAAGTGTACCTCGAATATGCGTTCGCGGTGGTTTACGCAGTTCTCCACTTCATGTCTCCAAGAATTAGCTGGGTTGTGTGGATAATGACATTGACAATAGAGTGTCATTGAAATCACGTGACATTTTCCCCGTTAAATAAATTCATTGGCTATTTGTCACTTCACATATGAGTTTGTGTTATAAAGCTTGATGTGAACAATCGAATATTATATCTTTCGCTTACATTATATATTGAAATCAAGAAATTCAAAATTTTGTTAACCTGAATTTGTTTTAATTTTCTTTTCAATTCACTGAAACAACCCAGTCGTTCCCAAATGCAAATTGTAAAATATATTAACCAATGTATTTGTCTACGAAACACTTGAATTGATTTCCGAAAAAAACGGTTCTTTTTTATTTTCCCACAAATCGATGCAGCGGATGACGTCCACCGGGTATCGGCTTCTTATCTGCATACCCTGCAACATTACAAACTTTTCGATAACATGAACTCAATTTAAATTCATATTTATATAAAATTAATTAAATAATAATAGTGAAGTTGCCAAGCCGATATATTATCATAAGGGGATATAATGAGGTTTGCTTCAGTAAATTTTAATCGATCGAAATTGCAAGAATACTTCAACAACCGTCAATTTCAAACAGGTTCGGTGAAAGCATTAAAAGCAAAATAGATCCGCTTCTATTCACAAGTAATCCTTCCAAAATTAGGTATTACAAGTCGACAAACATTTGATAGATTCATACCACGTGGCGTATAAAGAGAGCAAGTCCAAGATAACGCATACATTTGCAGAAGAAGTGATAAAGTCATGTCTATTGTAAATGGCGGAAACATTTTTTTGCACTATAAGGGGTGCGAGAGCATTTTAGAATATTTTAGGGGTGTCATTCATCGACAAGTTTTGAAAACCACTGCTCCAAACACACTACTATTCATACAACTTAGGACGATATTCAATGCGGAGTTAAAGTGTAGATCAAAGCCAAACGTTGAATGCGCTGATAATCGATTGGGATATTGTTTTACACAATCGCTGCACACTTGCCACATTAAATATCAATCATTATTCCATAGTACATTTATTCAAGCGTTGTAACTAATACCTTATAACCGGATGATTTCTCATTTGATGTTATCTACGGAGTAAATACGTACGTGATTTGATTCTTGCTGCAATGGTTAACCTCAAACAGGCATACCAAATAAAATAAGGCAGTTCAAGAACTATGAATATCTAATTAGAATGTCGGATATTCTGCGTTGTTGCTGCGGATAAACCAGGTTAGAACTTGTTCAGTGCGTCCGGATCCTGAAGCAAATTTCTGAGGTTTGTAAACAGCATGCAAAAGGTCGATGTGTTTGAGTGGATGAGAATGCATGCAAACGAGAATTTACTCTGTGGACATTTATAACCTATGTTCAAGAAAACATTAGAAAACTCACTTTTGTCTACGTCACTTGGAATCTGTGATTGAGCGAAAGATAGTAAAAGATTGATTAATAGGGGTATGCGAATTTTGAATGAAATAATTATGACAATAACAATAATAATAACATGAAACTGGTATGACTGCCTGTGCTGCACGATGTCAATGTTTTGTAGGTCCCGTAAAGAATAGCATTTCACGCGAACAGATTTTTCATCAAATTCGGATTTTACACCGACATTACATTAAAATTAGCGAGGTTATATATTCAGTTTATGACGAATCACAGCAGACACAGGGCATTAACTAAAAAATGCTGAAAGGGATTACAATAACAAAAGTTGATCTCACAAATGTTCAAGGATGTCTGAGGATCCAGGTTGATGCTGTCATTCCTGAATAACTGAAGAACCAGTAATTTATGCACCTTCAACAGGGGTATCATGAAATTAGTCGCATGAAAAGTAATACCCGAAATTGCAAATACCGGTTTGCTTAAATTCATTACAGATCACAACAATAAAATCTCACCTAAACGGAAAATCCACCTAATATCTTTCGAATATACCCAGCAACGAGCAATCTAGAACCTGTAGTTTATAATACAAGATCCAGCAGCCGCAAAAAGAGGTTCACAGATAACATCGCTGAAAATACCGAAACGAACATTATATTTGTCGCTGAACATATTTAGTCTCCCTCAGAATTAAACTAAAGGCACTGTGGAGTCAACAGACTCGTTCGGAAACAAATACGAACCTCCAAGAATGACACCGCGCACGCAAAACATCGTGGATAGTCTCCATAAGAATCCCTACAACAAAGCCTATGCAAAATGTATTCGTAAAAAGGAGGTGCTGGCCAAGTGGCACACACGCACAAATAAAACAAGCTTACCTCTGGTTCATCTTGATCATACTGGTCTTCTTTTTCTGTCGAAAAATGCGATATTTTTAAATTAGTATCACGGAAAATCAACTTCTTTTCTTTACTGAAAATGGAACGGGGTAACTTACCGTATGATTGAGCGTCTACGAGTTCGATGCCTATAAGGCACAAACATAACAATACTGCGACACAGAATTTCATGCTCGCGTATACCAGTTCGATTATGTTTTGAATTCACTTTTGAGGTCGTTGTGTATTTATATGCACGATTGCGTACTTTTGACGAACAACAACATGTTTCAGGACATGCGATACTTAAAAAACTACCACATGATGTGTTCTCAAGTGGATGGTTTTGAAAACAATCGAAGTTCATTGTACTTTTATACGGAAAAGCACTTTTAAAATAAGTATTCTCAGTTATGATTTTGGTATAGATTCAAGATTCAAGATTCAAGATTCAAGATTTTATGGTTGAAAAAGCGATTACTTTACAATAACCATGCAGTTGAACTATAGGTACAAGTGTATATGTGTGTAGAAGAAATGTCAAAATCAAAATAATTCTGGTAACGATAGATTATAAATAGTTCGGGGCATAACTTGGATTGGCTCTCAGGAAATCGTCTAGTTTTAATTTGAATATAGAAAAAGAGTTTGAGCTTACCAAATCGGCTGGCAGGGAATTCCAAGCGAAACAAATACGCACAGAATAAAAATACCTGCGACAGTTCTGATTGGAGTGGGGTATTTCCAACTTGCAGTTGTGACCGCGGTTGTTGCGGGATGTTCGTCGGTGAAATAGTATATCCAAAGGGTGGGAAACACTGTTAAGGATTTTGAATGTGAGGAGGAGGTCGGCTCGCAGTCTCCTTTGTGCAAACGTCGTCAGCTTCAGTTTACTTAGCCGGTCAGCGAATGGTATGTTTTCGAGCCCAATGACCAACTTTGAGGCTCTGTGGTGTATGCGATCCAATAGTGAAATGTCTTTTTGAAGCCATGGAGTCCAGGCTCCATGGCTCCATGGTAGCACCTCAGTATGCAACAGCTGTTACATTTATTAACGCATTTAAATAATAAGATAACTTCAGTCTGCAGCATGAATTGCATTTATGAAATCAATAGAAATGTTGGATATTCTGTATATATTAAGCAAACATACAGAAAAAACACTATTATGATACAAGAACACAGAAAGCGAATCTAAAAGCAGCCACGCAATTCCAGTGAATATCAATCACTCGTCACAGATTCAGCCCTAACTGAAAACGTGCTAGACACAGGTCATATCGTTGATCTTAATAGCTTAAAAATGATAAGGCGGGGAATAAAACCATATATTGAACGGCTTCACCCCGATGCGGTCGAGATAACAAAGGCAGACAAAGAGGCGGTCAACAAAGTAGATTGGAAGAATATATCCACGATTTGTCGTCCGGTTCTTCAGCAGATATACATTAACGTGCTCGACCAATAGTGCGCAGGAGTTCCGCAAACGAGTACATCTGTCTGCGTACGTCATTCACCGCTGCTACAACCAAAACAATCAATGGATTATACAGCAAGTAGGGGTGCGTCAATTGTTGTTAATTTTGCAAGCGTATCTTACAGCGTTGAGCGCATATCATGGCCTGTGTAGTTTTTTAACAGATTAGAATTGAACAAGTGAATGTAATTCAAAACCAGATCGCTTCACGTAGGAACACCCTTGTCAGAAGCCAATTGTTACCAATCAACGGCTCTAATTGAACCATTGTTTCGTCAAGGCTGCCACACAAAACGTTTATTAATTTGATACCATAATTCATAGCTTTTGTAGAACAAGCGCGAATGAAATGATTCTGAAACACTTTGAAACTCGATTCCGACGAATACATAACCAAATTAGACAAGAAATTTTTATCTTTAAAACAAATGTAGTAGTTTTAGTGCATTTCAAACAAAACTGATTTAAGTCCTGGAATAATGAACACAATTAGGTTGAATAAATTGGTGGCGCGCTAATATACAACATCTTTTTGCTTCTCTTGCTCCTCATAGCATTAAAACTCGCCTCAGACCAAAATTTATAGGCATGTGTGCAACATCCTCAGAATTGTTCACGAAGTTGATCAAGGCGCTCTATATTGGAACCTCCTTGCTTGAATTTAACTCATTAACGATAAATATTCTTCGCTTGGTTTTGACAAAATGTGGAACCAATAACCGTTGAATAAACCGTCTAGAAGCGGCTTTCGTCTGCTTCCGGGACAATCAGTAATATGCATTTGTGAAGTGTTCACCAGTCTGTCAAATTTTGAAAGATTTGTTCGTCTAACCAGCAGCAACTCTTATGGTCGCCCAAACGATTTCCATCCAAATGACGGGACGTTTCCTCCGATAAGCTAAAACTGAAGTTGCATACTGAGGTGCTACCTTGCTCTATAACTAAAATGTTATATTTTTTTATAATTTTAAATAGATTTTCTGAATCATTTTTATTAACTCAGATCAGTTTAGCCAATATGGAATTCGATAGATCGGTGGCATCCGCACACGGCCGACATGATATATGTTGAACCAGTACGAACGACTGAACACAATTATTTATAAACAACTGAGAATACTTATTTTAAAAGTGCTTTTTCGTATAAAAGTACAATGAATTGTGTCTCTTTTCATAAACATCCACTTGAAAACCCATTCACTGATAGTTTTTCAAGTATCGCATGTCCTGAAACATGTTGCTGCTCGTTGGAAGTACTTAAACGTGTATATAAATACACAACGACTGCAAAAGTGTACTCAATTCTTATGCCATCGGTGGATGCAAGCATGAAATTCCATGTCGCAGTATTGCTATGTTTGTGTATTATAGGCATCGAACTAGTAGATGCTCGACCATACGGTATGTGACCCCGTTTTATTTTCAGCGAATGGAGAAGTTGATTTTCTGTGATACTTATTTAAAATCTTGCATTTTGCTACAGAAACAGATGACCAGTACAAGCAGGATGAACCACAGGTAAGTTTGCTTCATGTCTGCATGTTTGCTGCTTTTCATGCAATATCAAATTACATTTAACATAGGTTTACTGGTAGGAATGCACATTCAGACTATTAATAAGGTTTCGAGTGCGCGGGGACCGGCTCGGTGATTCATACAAATTTCCGATCGGGCCTATTGAGTCTACAGTGTATTCAGGTTAATTCTAAGGCAGACTAAATGTGTTCAACAATAAATATAATTTTCGTTCCGGTATTTGAAGCAAGGTTTCCTGTAAACCTCGTTTGGCGGCTTCTGGTTGTTGTTTTATAAACTTTAGGTTCCAGGTTGCTCTTTGCCGGTTATATTCAAAAGTTATTAGGTGCATTCTCCGTTTAGTTGTGGATTTCGTATTGTGATTTGTGGTCAACATGAGAAACCTGTAATTGGAATTTCCAGTATTACTTTTCATACGACTAGGTTTATGATACTCATGTTGAAAGTTCATAAGTCCACTGTTTTCTGCTTATTCAGAAATTACAGTGCGATCGTGCATCCTCAGATATCCTCGGACATTAGCGAGAACAACTCTTATTTTTTAATCAATTCCAGTATTTTTCCAGTTAATACGGTGTGTCTGCTGCGATTCGTCAAACTCTGAAATTATTTACTGGATAATTTTAATGTGATGTCGGTGTTAAATTCCGACTTAGATTAAATATCTGTTCGCAAGTAAAGTTCGCGCGGCGCCATAACACATGTTCTGTGGACGCATTTTCCATGAGATTTTCCATTTCCACTGAATCAAATGTGACTTCATGATCTGGCTATGGATGAGATTATTCGATGTTTTGAGGTAAACATTCGATCAATTGTAGATAGTTCGAACTGTTGATTTTCTAAGATGCCTTTTGTTGGAATGCCTCTTCAAATTGCTGCTTCTGTTGGTTGAGCAATTCTTGTAATGACGTGCACTGATATGTGGAAGCATTTGCCTGTAATTCTTTTATGTCTAAACATAGTGTTGATTCTTGTGTTTGACGCGAATTTTGACATGAGTGCATCAAACAGCTTCAATTAACTTTACTCGGTTTGTCGGAGTTAACTAATTATTCCTGAATTTGATCTCTTCTCCGTTTTCATTAGTTATTCATATACATAAATATTTTATAGAAAAAGAAGAAAAAGAAATTGGCTTTATTCATATAAACGAATTTTCAGCAGTTACAAAAATTTCACTAAATAATTTAAAATAAATTGACCGACAGGTGGCGATACCAATTTGTCGACTGAACGATGTTTCTTTTCGGTCTTGGTTGATAATTTCCACATGTGATCCAGTTTAATAACAAATGGTGTAACCAAAAGTTTTGAGACAAAAGTGTCACAAAAATTCCCGGTATTTCGTAATTGATTCAAAATTGCGCGTCGAACATTGCCCTTATTTGACAGGAAAAAATGAAGCATTTTGCCCACAGATAGCGTTGACATTTAACAAAATTTGTTGAAAAAAACTGCGGAGAAAAGGAATTTTTTGCAGGGAGGATTTGAAGGCCCCGCTATGGATGATATGCGGGTAGCATTTTGTGATTAACGAGACCAACAAAACATATAAATCGTGCAGCACATGCAGTAATAATAGTTTGTTATTATTTTAAATGTTATTATAATTTTTCCATTCATACTACGCATACAACGATTTATCCATCTTTTACTATCATTCGCTCAAATACAGATTCCAAGTTATGTAGACAAAAGTGAGTTTTTTTATAGTTTTTAAAGTCAGTTATAATTGTTCACAGTGAAAGTTGTCATTTGCATGCATTTTTACGCCCCTACACACACCGACCGTTTGTACAATTTAGAAAGGGACAGTTGCATCAGGATCCGTATGCAGTGAACAAGCTCCTACCTGGTTTATTCATAGCGAACTTTAAAACAAGTTCAAACGCCGCAGAATATCGGAAACTCGAAATTACTTCGCATAGATCTTGAATGGCCTTATTATATTTGGTTTGTCGCTTCAATGTTCACCATTCCAGCAATAAGGAAATTACATATTTGAGTCCTCAGTAGCTAACATCAAATGAGAAATCATCCGGTTACAAGTTATTAGTTGCAACGTTTGAATAAGTGGAGTATGGAATAATGATTGATAGTTGACTTCGTAAGTGTGAGACGATTGTGTAAAACAATATCTTAGTCGATTATTACCGCATCCAAAGTTAGGCTTTGATTTACACTTTGACTCCGCCTTTGATTACCGTCCTACGTTGTATGAATAGTAGTGTGTTTGGAGCAATGGTTTGCAAAACTTTTCAATGTGCGGTATCTTGGACTTTCTTTCTTTATACGCCACGTTGTACGAGGCCATCAACATTTTGTCGATTTTTCGGTGTGTCGGCAGGTAATAGCTAATTTCGGAAGGAATACTTGTGAACAGAAGCGTATGTATTTTGATTGTAATGCATTTGCTGAACGTTTTTGCATATTCGATAGATTAAAATTTACTGAAGCGAACCTCATTATATCCCCTTATGATAATATATCGGCTTGGCAACTTCACTATTATTATTTAATTAATTTCATATAAATATCAATTTAAATTGAGTTCATGTTATCGAATATCTTGTCATGTTGCAGGGTATGCAGATAAGAAGCCGATACCCGGTGGACGTCATCCGCTGCATCGATTTGTGGGAAAATAAAAGAACCGCTTTTTTTGGAAATTAATTCAAGTGTTTCGTAGACAAATATATCAGTTAATATATTTTACAATTTGCGTTTGGGAATGACGATGTTGTTTCAGTGAATTGAAAAGAAAATTAAAACAAATTCAACTTATTAAAATTTTGAATTTCTTGATTACAATATATAATGTGAGCAAAAAATATCATATTCGATTGTTCACATCAAGCTTTATAACACAAACTCATATGTGAAGTGACAAATAGCCAATGAATGTATTTAACGGGAAAAATGTCACGTGATTTTAATGAAACACTACTGCTCATTGTCAATGTTAGCCAAGAAAATAAGCGACCACAAACTTTTCGTAATTGAATGCATTGGTTTAATCTGAGTGATTTATGGCTGTTGTCAATGTCATGATCCACACAACCCAGCTAATTCTTGGAGACATGAAGTGGAGAACTGCGTAAACCACCGGAAACGCATATTCAGGGTTCACTTAGTAACTGCTGTTGACCCGATGGGCAAATATAAAATTATTCACCTTCTTGAATGAATTTTCGCGCAATTAACTTGCATGATGTTCGGAAATTTGCTTTTTCAGTGCCCGCGTCGTACGGCCGCACGTAACAACTTAGGTAGATCCCGGATAAGGATTAATGTATTCAAGGATTTTTGGTTAAAAAAGTTATTAATTTACAGTACCACAGGATTAAGGTATGAATAAAACATGAAAATTATAAAACTATAAAATCAATAGAGGATATCGAATATTAGGCTCACGAATGATGTACGTGTGCATGAGCAAGTCAAATTTCGCTTTAAAAATCGCCAGGCCAGGAAAGTCCACCACATGTTGGGGTAGGGAATTTGAAAGAAATATAGCTCGTACGGCGAAACAATTTCGCCGACAATCAATACGGAACTTGGAACGTAAAGCGACAAGGTGTGTCCGCGTGTCACTTTTCCATCACACACATCAAACAAGTGTTTTAGTGGATGTCCTTCATTAAACACAATTCTATAGGTCAGAATCATATCGCGTCGTATCCTCACATAGACCCATAGGTCGCAGTATTTCGGTAACTCTCGCGTCACTCCTGTAGCCATTGATGAGTAGAATTTTTGGATCTGTTTTCATCATTTCTGTAGCAATGTAGATTTTACGGAATAAGGTCGCTAGCAGTAAGTCCAACCCTCCAACCCTCTCCGATATGTCGAACGAAGATTCTTGGCAAGATGGAGCATCTTACATGTCTGTATGTTGAATGACATGTCATTCATCGCCGCCCAATTCAACACGCTGTCCAAATCAATTTGTAGTTTCTCATAATCCTCCGCAGAACTAGTCGTCGTCTATATTTTCATATCATACGCGAACAGGACCATTTTAGAAGATATGAGCGGTGGGTAAATCGTTCATGTATAACAGAAAGAGAAGCGGGCCTAACACAGATCCTTGTGGGACACCACTCGTTTTTTTTTCAACGTTTGTTATAGAACTCCGTCAACTTTAAATCTGGCGTCGCGATCTGACAGATAGTGACACCACCATGAGAGGAGTGGTTCATATATTCCTGAAAAAAGCAGATGATGATTTACTCTGTCAAAAGCTTTTGAAATGGATGCAAGAACTTCTATCCAACTCTTTCGTACAGTCGTTTGAAGTTAGGAAGCAATTTGTGAGACAGGATCGGTGTGATCGAAATTAATGCTTTGCTGGCGGGAACAAATTGAGCGTTTCAGTGTCCAACAATTCTATTCGAGACTCTTCGTCCCATGACCTTAGCAATAACAGGAAAAAGTGTGACGGGACGACAATTTTCCTATCGACAGCTGCCTTTAAAGATAGGTGTTATCCCGCCGGACTTCCAATCTTTGTGGTACAACTCCCTTAAACAGGCTGAATAGCGGTTCACAAAGTTGACGATGAACCTGATGAACCTAGGGATTTTCTAACATTTAGTTTCAGCAAATGACTCGCGACAATTACTGGATTTCTTGAAATATCACATAATGTTTCGATTCCTGTGTCAAATGAATACTCCGAACGTTACACTAAAACCTTTGGCACGAACACTTTAGAATAGTAAATTTCCAGAGCATTTGCGGTTTCTAACGATGTTTTAGTGTGTTTTTCACCATTTCTGATGGGAAAAATAGCTAGTTTGACTTTTACTTTCGCTTTCCTAATTTCGTATAGTAAATTATGGTTGGGTTCCATTTTTGACAGAAGCCCCAATTGGTGCGCTTCCTTCTCATCGCGAATAAATGCCGTCACTTTGTTTCGTAACATACAGAAATATTGTCAAGAAGTAGAAGTATTGTTGACTTTATGTTGCGCCAACGCTGCTTGCTTCAGTGCTATCCACTTTCTTGTTCTGCTGCGGACAACAAAACGAACTTCATATATGGACCTTCTCTAAACGATCTGCGAGTTTTCGTCTATCTTCGAAGTAATTCAAAGTAATTCAAAGTTTTGATGGTCCAAAAAGTAAATACTTTACATTAACCACAGATTAAAAATATAGGGAATTCATAAAAACAACACAAATGTTTTATGCACATGGAACGTCAGCACGTGTATTCAAGTGCAAGGTTGGGTTTGGTCAACATATACTTGTCAAGTTCAGCCTTGAACATGTTCAGGCTTGTTGCGCAAATGATATGTGGGGGCAGGGAGTTCCATAAAAAACAGACTCTGACAGCAAAGAAAAACCTTTGACAATTTGATCTGGAGTGTGGACTAATTAACTTGTATCCATGCGATCTGCTATCACGTGCTTCTTGCCGATGAAACAGGTGTTCGAGTGGGTGATCCACTGTATGCAGAATATTGAAAAGCGGGATCAAGTCACCCCTGAGACGACGGATCGAAAAGGCAAAGAGGTTCAGTGTTGCAATCCGCTCCTCGTATGGCCATTTTCGGATGTTGAATGGTAAGCAGTTCCGCAAGGACCAATTATGAAGTGCTTCGAGATCTTTTTGGAGAATTTCGCAATCTTTTATGGTGCGTATGCTATTCCAGACTTTGATGTCATCCGCAAATAAAATGATTTTTCTGCGTACGAGTTCAGGTATATCATTCGCGTACATAAGGAAGAGTATTGGCCCCAAGACTGAGCCTTGAGGTACGCCACTTGTAACTTTCTAATGGGCTTGATAGTGCCCCATCAACTGTAACCCTTATAACTCTACCAGTGAACTAGTCCTTTATTCAGGCCAATAATCTGCCACATACTTCGAGCTGCTCCAATTTTTGTAGCAGTATGCTGTGGTTAACACGATCAAAAGCTTTAGAAATGTCCAAGTAACACGCATAGATAGGGCATCCATCGTCCATGGCTCGAGTCCAATTATCAAGAGCTATGAGAAGATTGGTGAGGCAGGAGTGTCTTGTCCTGAATCCATGCTGTGCGATGTAAAGGAGCTTATTTTGTTTCAAGTGTTTGATAAGTTCGTCGGCCACAAGACGTTCGAGAACATTAGAGACCACTGGCAACAACGTGACTGGTCTATAGTAAGACGCATCAGATCGGTTCCCTTCTTTGTATATCGGAGTGATTAGTCCACATTTCCAGTAATTAGCAACCGTACTACATCTCAAGGACAGGTTGAAAAGGTCCGAGAGTGGTGAGAATAGAGCATGGGCGCATTGCTTCAGGATGAATGGTGTCATTTCATCAGCACCTAGGGATATTTTTGTATTTAACCCGCGTAGCTTTATCAGGACACTCTCGGGTTTCACAACGATTTCATGTATTGTATTCTGCGACCTAAATGCAGGTATATCGTGTGATACGCGCTCGTTAGGGTAGAACACTCTAGAGTAAAATTGAGCGAGTTCGTTAGCGGCTTCGAGAGCTGTGGATGTAGTCCCAAATGTAGTAAGTAAAGCGGAAACACCTGGCTTTACCCTGGCCTTTCTGATCACGATCTGGAAGAGGAGCTTCGAAATGCGTTCAATTTTATCCATCAGATTCATTTGATACTTTTCTTTATCCTCCTGGACAAGTTTAGTAACTTTGTTTCTCAACAAACGGTAAGATTCCCAAGATTCAGGTGTTGAATGCAGTATGTGGCATCTCCACGCACCGTTTCTCACCTTTATGCATTTCCGTGTTCGACTCCGGATCACGGATTTTAATCCTTTATTCAGTTTTTTTGAAACATATTTTGAGTGGAGTTCTATTTTTCGGTTGATTTTCTGAAGTATCGATGACCAGCATTGTTGGACATCAGTGCTAATCGGTGTTCAGTCGGTGACTTCTTGAAGAGACATTGATAATGCAACCGTATCGATTTTTTCATCAACTTCTGAGCATCACTTGCTCTTATCGCTCCAGATATATAGTCGAGAAGAATGACTACATGATCACTCTTTCCAAGAGGTGCTTCATAACGAATATCCCCAATGACATTTTCCTCGCTAGTCAAAACAAGATCGAGAATGGACGGTGTGTTTGTGCCTCTGAATCGAGATCTGCTTGAGATGTGGTTGAATGAAGGAATTTCGTTGAACATTTTGTAGAATAGATGATCAAGAGAGTTCACCGGTGAAATCTCGATTTTTAGTGAATTCGGGAGATTAAAGTCACCCATGATCAAGACGTTGTTTTGATATCTGGAAACAACCAGCTGAGTTTACTCAACTAAACTAGCATTGTATGCTTCGTCTGCTGACGGTGGTCGGTAAATCACACCAACAACACAGTTTTCACCTGTTGCTAATTCAAGTGAACACCAAAGTGTATCTTCCAGTATCAAATCATTATCCGTGATTTCTCTGAACGTGAGGTGTTGATCATAGCAACACCACCTCCTCCACGATCCATTCGAGTACGATGAAAAAGAAACATGTTTGGAATGGAAATTTCCTCTTCAACTAATTGCTAATTAAACCAAGTTTCCATTGAGGCTATTAGGAGTAGTGAATATTTTTGACGAAGCTCGATTAGTTCGGGTAACTTATTTATCAAGCATTGTGCGTTGGTGTATAAACATTTGATGGTAGATCTTGATAAAAGTGTTGGATGATGATTATTTGAGCAGGTAAGTTGAGTACGTGTCAAAGATGGTGGTCCTCGTGTTAATGGGTATATTACATCACCGACTCCGATAGAGTCGGTCGACATCCGTTTTTTTGAGCAGGAGTCCCGGCATCACTGTGCTCATTACCAACGGGTCCGGCAACTTCCACGATAGAGCAGGTTTTCAGGTGTTTACCGACAATTTTGATCTCTCGTGGAACTTTGTATCGATACTGTGTCCAGTTGTTAAGCACGGTGTTCACCATAGTGGTGGTCAAAAGTGTCAGTTTAAGGGGTCGTGGACCATTACCTTCGTAATTCGATGACTTCGGGATTCGGAACGTATCGATAACCGTTACATTGGTGGTTTGGATAGCATTACTGATAAATCTCCACTGTTGTAGGTCGTGGTTGGATTTACACTTTGTATCTGAACCGGTGACATCTTCTGGGACATTTAACAGAATAAGGGTGCGCTTGTTGCGATCGTTTGCTTTATTTTGGTTATCTTTCAGTGGCGATTTTGCCCGTTCCGACCAGGGCACATCAACAAATACACGAGATGTATTTTCCATGTCGTCTCGTAGCAAGTATGTCGACAGAAGTACATCTTCTAAGTCCTTCTCGTTTTGCACTACTACCTTGAGCAACCGCGGCTTATCTTGGTGTAGCGCTTTGGGAGGACGACTCAAGCGAATCAACGAAACCGGATGGATCGCTTTGAGATTCATGCGAGTGCACAGTTTCAACCATTCAGCCAAATCATTCTGATGCCTATTCGAAAATAACGTCTCAGTCGACTCTGGCACGTTGGTGCAGATAACACTAAGAGAAATTCCTTTCGAGGCAACTTTCGCTAATGGGGCCTTCGATGTGAACGTTTTCGGCTTCAAGACGCTTTTAACACTCTGCTGGGTGCTGTGCTGCAAGAATTTAACCTTTTCCATTGATTGGTTTGGTGGTAAAGTTGAGTATGATGGATTATCTACCGGCTCTTCGGCAGTAACGACGGGTAACGACGGTGTCTTTATAACGTTTATTATCAGTTCATTTAATTTTTGTATACTGGATTCCATTCCATTTAGACGCGTCCCAATATCATATTCAGGGGTTTTCGTCGCCGATGCTGACGGTGTTGATTTGGCCTTGCAAACCAGACAAACATAACAAACACCAGGGCAATCATCTCCATTAATAATCGATACTAAATCCGAGGTCAGCGATTTGTCGCAGTTAGCATGAACTTTCGACAAACAATGGTAACATGTGACAGACTTTGCCTTAGGACTTACCGACTTTCGGCAAACCGCACACATGCAGCCCGGTGCGCTTTGTTTTCGTTTCGGGGTCATCCGGTCAGGGTTATGAGCAGCACTGTTCAGTGGTTTGTGCACAAGCATTGGCTCTGTCGAGCGATCGATGATGAATATAGTGTGCGAGACAAAAATTCAGTGTTCACGAAAAAGAGCAAAATCAGAATTTAATCCGGTGATACTCTTCGGTAGTTGATCGCACGATGTTGAAAGTTTGACCAGTCGACGGCGAAGAATAAGATCTTTCGGATGACGTTAATCCCTTTGAGGACGTGAAGAGTATTAACAGAGTTGCACGCGTAGATCCAATATGGGAAAATCACGATAAATCCCGATTTGAAGTTCCCGCGATATATGAGGCCATATTTGAGAACTTGTAGAATGTTGGTCCATCCACCAGGCCCAGATCTTTTGGGTAAGTAAAATTCAGTGGTTCCGTTGATTTTCACATGTTTTCCAAGTGTGTCAGGTGGCGTATAGCAGTCGAACTGACTTGAAATGAACATTTGTTTTTTTTCATTTTCGGTTTTCGCAGTGTCTATTTTCCCCGCGCCTCCGTGAAAAATAAGGAGTAATGAACAGTGCATTCTACTGAACCTTTTACGACTATAAGATAATTAGCAGTTCAAGCGTCGTGTGACGTCGACCGAAACGAATGAAAGCCATTTCCAATAATCGTTCTCGGTTTTCGCATTGTCTATTTTTCACGGGGTTTCACATTTCTGCGTGCAAGCTTGAAAAAAGAGGAGCAATGAACAGTGAATTCTACTGAACCTTTTAAGACTAGGCGAGAATTAACAGACCAAGCGACGTGTGACGTCGACTCAATGAATTGAAGCAATTTCTAGTCATCGACCAATCTTTCATAATATTATCCGGTGTGTTTGGCCAATCACTGTCAAGCAAGCACCCGATTTAGCGCTTTGATATCAGCACAAGCCATGTCTATGTGGTACACCTTCTGTATATGCACGCGATTTCGGTTTTAATTGACATCATACCGTCATACATCGTGGCGAGGTCATTTCAGAATTGTTCGCGAACGGTTATAGCTCGGTGATCTTTGACATAACTCGTTAGATCGTTTCGGAAAATGTGATAACTCAGAATTAAGAGTTCATTGTCCATATGGTTGGACCAGTACGAATGTTTGGTCACAGTAAGCAAACTAGAATTTTCACAACGCAAAGCATTCTAAGCCAATGTTTTAAAGAGGTTTCTTCCTTTCTCTAAGAAAAAATTACAAAACTAACACTATTTTCTTAGATTAAATCTTGATAGTCTACTGAACCACGTTTCCGCTGACATGAAAAGACATGAACAGAATTTACGATGATCGCCTAAGGCAACTTCGAACTATTGCCGGACGGAAATGTTTTCGAGTAATCGGAAAGATTCGGAACTGCATAAACAGACCACATATATCCATCAATCGAATGAAATTTGTTTGGGACCGATCGTGTATTCATAATGCAAAGAAATGTCAATGCAACCGGTTAGAACATGTTTTGGGTAACGTTTCACTTCTGACGCAAAAGATTCGTCAGACCAAGGGTTATAGTCAGGACAGCGAACATGATTAAGTAGTAGTCAACCCATCACCACTGATTTGACCTTACCGCGAAACAGCATACAATATACCCATGGTGTGTCACGTTTCTTGGGAATGACCAGGATCAGTGGTCGATTTCCATACTAGTGTGTATCCACATCAATATAATACAAGTGAACTCGGTCAAGGACGGTGGACACAGCGGCCCACATGCGTAAAAGTACATAGCTAACAAGGCTAAGTTTGAGCTATTTTTGAAGACCAACAAAAATGCAATTGATCAGTAGGTAAAAGGTGAATAACAACTATTCACCTTCGCATCATGTACACACATCCATCAATTTCGTACCATTCGGTTCAATAAATGGATGTACAACGTTGTCTTCCTTTTACCGACCTTGACGATTTGCATAGAGTAGTAATTCGTCTGATAGCGTCCATCTGTTTACGTTTTTAAGAATGTTGTCGCTCGAGCGGTTTTCACGTAATCCTTCTATACGCCAGATTCGCGATGGTCGACTTTGGTGGTGTTGCTTTATTTCTGTTCTTGAATTGTGCTGTACGGTGGTTTTCTGCAAACATATCCATAATACGGAAGAACTTAAAGATGTCTTTTGTGTTTGGAAATAAGCTAGTCAGGTAGGGATCTAAATTTTCCTATTGCTTACATACATCAATTGATATTAACGATCTTGTGTACATAAACAATTAATTTCTCATCGATGCGGAATTCAGTTTGCGAAATATGACTTAAAACGAATCACAGTAATTTAACGGCTCGTGTGTAAAACTACTTCGCTGTAACATCCCGGAATCAGAATTTGTTTCAAAATTTGAAACAAATGTTCGAGTACCAGCGTAATTGTTTGATTTTTATGTTTAAATCGAAAAAGTCACAGAGAATGTTTCAGATAACGCAAGACAGGAGTCATGAAATGTTTCGAAATATATAGTGTTTATGCCAGAAAGTACAAGAATATGAATGAACAAACGTGAAAGGTCTTCCGTCATATTGGTACGCGATACAGCATACCCGAACCTTGAAGTAAAAACAAGCAGCAAAATGGATCCTCATTATTCCAATGGTAACATCTTTTTGATTGACAAGTAATGTCGCGGACTAGGTGATCTTTGATATTCTGAACTTCTACTTAAGCAGACCCCAACAGTTCTTACCTCGTGAACCGTATCTCCACTGTTTCAAACCATGTGGATCCTCATTCTACTGACTCTAACTGAGTAGTGCAAACAGCACGAAACGGGTCATAGTTTGTCCGTGTGTGTGATGACAATGCATGATCTTTGTCATACTTCATGGGTTTATGCCCACGTACATGTGTTTGGGTACGCGATTGATGGCCTTGGTTGTGCGAACCTCATTCAGATGTAGCTTACAATTTTGTACTTTGCATTTTGAACCATTTCCATAAAATTTCAGTGAAAGATAGATTGATGCCAGAAGTCATTCAGATACGATTCATATTTGAAACGATTCTGTTACAGCATTCTAGTAAAACAATATACATTTGGGCTAATTTGAATGCTAGGGAAACGTGAGAATATTTTTAAATTCAAACTCAAGAATACATTGACGATACGTGCTACAGTAGAACATTGAAGTTCACTCAACCTAGAATCCAGGTGATGGGAATACCGGGTTGTCAATGTTGTGGCCTATTCCGCATCATTTGCAAATAAAGACAACGTCTAGCACTAATCCAAAGTAAATTTCAATCACAGTTGCTGTGCCGTTGTGAGTGCATCTGCCTCTACGATACGGGCTGCCATCAAATGAGACAGAGTCGTCCGTTTTCTTGCGGGACAGCGATGCCTACTTCAGCGTATGTCGTCCTCACAACAGCTCCAGCTTCTTGTAAATGGGTTCGATCCCAAGGACAGAGTCTTTTCATAGAGTTGCCAGGTCTTGTTGTGCATTAGTGAGGACCTGCTAGTGGTATCACCCGGTGATCACGCGACAAACCGACTAATTCGATCACTAGGAAAGAAAAGCCAAAGCTGTGGGGCAATAAGAACGCGTTTTGGCATAACAAATGCTCTCCATTTTCGCACCAATTGTGCCTTTGTGAATAAAAGTTTCCACGTCGGAAATAATTTACTTTCAAAGCCGTTTCTGGACCTTTCAATCGGTATACAACATTTTGGGTGTTTCGTAGCAAAACTGGCCGTAATTATGATTTGAATGTCAGCGTTTTACGGGCCATCCGGCGACTTAGGAAAACATCTTTCAAACCAGTCCTTCCAAACCCAAGTTATTGTCATAGAAATACATATCTTTGAGACGAAAACATATGGGAATGGATAAAATAAACATCGAAGTATCATTTTCTGACAAAAACTTGAGACACATTTTTTGAAGAAAATACTATGGCGTTAGACACCTTAAGTTATCGGAAACTTTGGCGACAAAGATATTACTATTTGTCCACGAAGAATATCATGAATTTAATTCTAGATCGATGAAGATTACTACACAATACAAAGTTCAATGTTTTAATCTAGACTGAAAACAAAAGCATTTCGTGATTGAAGGGATAAAAATTTCTACTAATGTGACCTAGAGCTCTGTATCTAGTTAGAGAATAACCAATATCAGCGTAAAAGCTGAACGTGACAGCGGAAGAGATATTTTTCAATGTTATTCAAGGTTTTCAATGATCTTATTAGCAACAAGCTAAACAAAAACGATAGGATGATAAAAATTTGAATGTAAGTGTATAGAACAAGATAAAGAAGTACATTAAGCAGAACATATGTGTTCGGGAAACGAATAATTCAATAAAAATTCGTATAATTTCCTTTTAAATTCATGCAAGATGGTGGAGTGAGCAACGGTAGAACGTAATCTGTTCCAAGTAAAACAGCCACGGACAGAATGAAAATATCTTCTCCCGACTGTTTATTCGGGAATTCGGTACCACCAGCACATATTCATGGGTCCGATAATTCCATCGCGTGAATAAATCGTGCAGGGGTGTTTTGAAGTATTGATTATTTTGTTAAGTTGAATAATGAATCATCTGATACGTCGTAGATATAATCGCGACTTAATGAGCAACTGTTACTATTAAGTGAAGAAAATATCTCAGTCTGTTGATATCAGAGTGTTTGAGTA
>JACCGJ010020943.1:0-52481 GCA_013407085.1 Atriophallophorus winterbourni | reverse complement strand
TTCTTATGTGGTTCTTCTAGTTTATTACATCTGCTTCACTGCCAGTAGATACGTCAATATAATAATATCAATATAGATCGAAAGCAATATTATGAACATGGAGATACATCACGAAATAAACCAGCATCTAATTTTCTATATCTGGTTGTGAGGAATAAATTTATTCCCAAGTCCCATTCGCTGCTTCCGGAAACAATTTTGAGCAATATTTTAAGCGTGAAGTTATTCCGATCTCCAACCTAATCAGTATGGAAGTTTAAGCAAAGCTACGTAAATAATGTTTGAGCAAATAAATAAGAAAATTATTTAAATGCTTATATTTTGGCTGAGTTGTTAAGTTCACACGACATAGTTATCTGATTATGTTTCTGCTACATTTAGAACGATTAACATAGACTAAAGTCGAAACGCGTAAAGATATATTTCCACATTCTATCTATTCTTCCAAATATTTTTTGACGTCTGTGTTCTAGTTAAAAGGATTTGGTAATAGACGTCAGATTGAATTTAACTGATAGAAAGCTAGCATCAATATTAAATATTCTTTAGACACATTTCTGGAGATTTTGGATGGTCAATCGATGTAATATCACACGGTAGTCGATATTAACCAGTTGATTGTTTCACACGGAAATTATCCGGTACACACCTAACTTACGTTTGTAAACTGTAAATTGTCTTTTCATGTATAGAATTAACTAGCATTGCATGACATTTTTGCGTATTACAATATCTGCTACATTGGCAGAAATCGATGATTAGCGCCATATTTTGAGAGGCGTGATTGTTGTGAGCATATAAGTGATATTAGCCGAATGGAATCAATTTTACAGGATAATACCTAATGAACAAAATTCGTCAACAAGGAAATTCACTTACAATATCACAAGCTTTTTCCTTTGTGTATTCGGTTGTCATCATCAAATGAACCACTGTGAAAGAAATATTCAGTTTAACGTATATAAATATGTCTATTACGTTTTCATGAAGAAAATAGGAAATATTTTCGATTAGAAGACACGCAAGAAACGTATGCTAGCTTCCAATGAAAATCATGAAATCCTAATATCAAATGAAAAAATTTTCTGTAGTTTGACAATGATTTTCGACTTGTAAGGTCAAACAATTAGTCAAACGTTAACTTTGAATAGTAGTAAAAATTTAATTGAATTATTATCCTTAAAAAATAGTTAATCATCTTGTTCTGTATTGCAATCGGCAAAATTAACTCACTAGATTACGTTAGTAGTTTATGCATAGATAACTTCATTCTACAAATGTCCATAGTGAACGCATTACCAGCATTACAATATTTATGCTGTTTTTTTCGTATATTGTTTCGTGTGAAAGTATAGGCTACGTAGCACTGGTCCTTTTCTTTCGCGCGGGGGCAAAATAAATTTTTGATGGATCAAAATGATTAGCATATAATGAGTATAAGACGAAGAATAAGACGCACAACATAAAAAAGAAAACGACCTTTCAAGTGCAAATGAATTTTCAGAAAATATTTTGATTTAAACACAAATGTTTGAAAACGTGACATGCTTAGAAGAACGCAATTTTGATCCAGGCCAAAATGTTTTCTGGTTAGCCAAAAATAGATAAATGTGCCACTGAATTTAGAAAATGAAAAACAAATCTCCATATCGGTTATCAAATTGTCAGCTGCATTTTTCTGCGTATCGTGCCTGGTGACGAGCAAATGAGATTCTAAATTTTGAATTCTGAACAACTTTTTAGGCAAGGATGTTCCTGTTCAGTGGTTGTAAACAATGACACGTCATGTTTCTGATCAGGCCAGGAAAGAAATTTCAGGATGAATCAAGCTACAATATTTTCGTAAAGCAATCCACATCTCGAATCTACTATATATTTTACACCATCTGATATATATATATATATATATATATATATATATATATAATTATGGTCGTGCAGAAATCGCGGCTTGCCGATCCGGCGGATTCAGCAATCAATTTGCCGAGTCCGCGGGAATGGGCATTTCGTTGTGATTCCGCAGAATAGGCAAGATTTGCGAAAATTGTGGAAATCATTGCTACCACTGCTGATTCCGTAGATCAGCAGCCCGATTCCGTGGATTCGGCAGCGCCTGGAATCGCACTTTGCTGTGCAAGAACACTTTGCAAATCCTTGTCCCCCAGTGGCAGAATGTACAAAGACGACTGCGAGCTCACTGACTGAAACTAATATGGGGGTGTTGAATTTAGACGACCGCATACAGAGAATTGAAGGTTTGATGAATGACTTATTAATTAGCAAACTGAAGCCTAGACTTGAGTGTGGAGATTGTGTTTCATCTCCGTTTCTAAGGAAGCAGGAAGGCAAAAAATGCGATAATGAACATACGGACATTCGACCTAGCAATTCAGAACAACTGAGCCGTTCCCGTGATCCGCATGCCTTGGAAAGGTCTGAAACAAATTCAACAAAATCCGAGAATGAAAAGCGAGCCGTTAAACAACAAACTGATCCCAAAACAGATAATGCTTTGGTGAAACGAAATAACATTTCCACGAATCGTAAGGCACACTTTTTGAGTGTCATTTGTACTGACGTTCCTGAGCCAGAATGCACTCTCTTCAAAGACCGTCAAAGGCATGATGGAGAAAAATGGAAGGAACTGTGTGAACTTATGAAAATTGGAACTGTAGTGCCGTTAGCATTGACTCGTCTAACTAGACGGCGTGATTCACCTCATCAGGATAAACCCAGACTTTTGAGGGTTAAATTAGAAAATGAGCGTGACCTGGAAAACGTACTACTAAATTCTTACCTACTTGGGTCTAACAATTCACAGTAATGTCGTAAACCACTCCAATAATATTTCTACAGTCTAGTCGTCCACGATCGAATTCGGAAAGCGGGAGTAAGACGCAGTCTCCCACGGATAGAGGATGCAGAATGGCGCTGCTCGCTTCAAGCATTTCTTTTCTGCTCTTTTCTTGTCCGCTTGTAGCCTTGTCACTGCATGCCCTTATCATCTGGATGTGCTTTGAGAAAACATCTGCAATACCTGTAGCTCTTTCTCCAGTTTCATCAACCTGATCTTGTTCCCCGGCATCAACAGCTGGTTCATCAGCAGTTTCCATGCCATGGATCTCCCTGAGAGCCGCCTCCAGTTGTTCCTCTGTTGTTATGTGAGCGAGAACGCCTGCAGGTAAAACCGTTTTCTGCAATCCTAGTCTTGGTTTCTGTCCGAATAAAATCTCAAATGGAGACGTGTTTTGCAGGTTTCTGTGTGATGAGCTATTCTTTTGGAACTGCATGAAACGTAGGCCATCTGCCCAATTCGTTGTATTGTTATCGATTGTCCAAGCAATAAGCATCTGCTTTACATCAGCATTAGACCGCTCCACAGATCGCTGGCTTTGTGGGTGCCTCGCGCGCCCATGAACTAGCTGCAGGTTGGGCCACATGGATTTTATTTCTGAGACTACATCCGCCACAAATTCTCTACCGTTATCACTCTGAAGAATGCTGGGCGCACCCATGAATGCGAATATATCTATGAGGTGGTACGCCACTTCGGCAGCCCTTTTACTCGTTAATGGTTTCAGTACCAAGAACTTGGTGAAGTGATCCTGGTAATTTAATATCTGTACTAAATTTCCACTTGGTGTTGATTCCATATTGATCAAGTCAACTTGACCACGGTCACAGTAATTTCGTGACCGAATGGGTTTTACAACAATTCCTTTGTTAGGTAAGGGTTTCTTTCTTTGACATGTCTCGCATGCAGCCAAAAAGAGGGACACCATCTTCATTGGTATGTTTGCGTATTTGTCATCAAGAAATCTTTTGGTTTTTTTTTCACCGCCATGACCAGTCGACACATGAGCTTCGTAGATTATGTCGAAGAGCTCGTCCCGAACGGCAAGGTAGTGAAGTGGATCAGTTTCATTTTTTCGGCTCTGAAAGAATAAAAAGAAACAAGTTTACAGAGCTAATGAAACTGATTTTGCTAAGGATGATGCTGTTGTTGCTGCTGTTGTTGTTTTTGTTGATGATGTTGATGGTGCCAACGACAACATCGATCGATGACAAACATTTGTGTGTGAAAGAGTGCAAGAGAAATAAAGAGGCTTACCTTGACGATTTTCTTGACAACGCCAACTTCGACGACTGCAAATTTCTCCCAAAGATAGTAGAATAATTTGGATCGTTCACTGCCACACAAGGTTGCAAGCATTGAGGTGTATTCTTCTCGATTAGGCACTGTGAATTTAGACAGCTTTTCGCAGGCCAATGTTTCTTGAAACCGAGCCCGTTGGTTTGCTACATTCACTTCCATGATGCTGTCTCTGCAAGCACTGATGTAAAATGTATAATCACAAGCAATCAACAGCCTCTTATAGTCTTTTGTGTGAGACACGTTCCCTGTGACCACAATGTTAATATTCCACTTGAAAATCTTTCATGCATTTCGGCAAATTGAAAATGCATTGAAAGCATAATCACAAGCAATCAACAGCCTTTAATAGACTGTTGTGTGAGACACGTTCCCTGTGACCACAATGTTAATATTTCACTTGAAAATCTTTCATGCATTTCGGCAAATTGAAAATGCATTGAAAGCATAATCACAAGCAATCAACAGCCTTTAATAGACTGTTGTGTGAGACACGTTCCCTGTGACCACAATGTTAATATTCCACTTGAAAATCAATCATGAATTTCGGCAACTTGAAAATGCAGTGAAAATGAACTTCTGATATTAAATCTAAAGTGAATTCACATAAAAATCTCGCTAATTTATAACGGACAAAAAGGCTGAAATACAGTAAAAACATAGTTGCCGATTCCACAGAATCAGCTGCCGAATCCACGGAATCGGCTGCTGAATCTACGGAATCAGCAGTGGTAGAAATGAGTTCCACATTTTCAGCAAATCGTTGCCTATTCCGCGGAATCAGCAACGAAATGCCCATTCCGCGAAATCGGCAAACTGATTGCCGAATCCGCAGAATCGGCAATTCCGCGATTTCGGCACGACATATATATATATATATATATATATATATCGATATATATATGGTTTTGAATTAACACCAATGATTTACTGCAATAATGGCTCCAGCTCCACCGCGTAAATACTTAGGAAGAAGTAGAGAGTAATATTCAGCTCTCGACTTTCGTGTGGTCTGTAAAGGCGAAACGGCGCCGGTTGTTTCACATCGAGGGAACTGTTTAACTTGTCGGCAAGTAAACAAAAGTGGCGTCTAATCAAACGTCAGTACAATTATACCGAAACCAGGCTACCGCATGACTTGAATTATTCAAAGTGTCGATTTACAATTTTTGATAAATTATAGATAAGCGTTCGAGGATCTGTCATGTCGAATTGAAGCAGGGCTGCAGAGGAGCTAGTACGCATATTCTTTTGTTAAAATAAGTCGTGCTTATTGCTGATAAGATATTGCAGCCTAGCTCATAGTGCACTTTAAACTTCAATAAATATATGTCAAACGAAACGTTAACATTACCCTTCTCTCATTTTCATTCAAGGAGGGAGTATAATCTAACTATCCAAATAAAAAATTGACAGTATAAATTAGCTGAACTAATCTATAAAGCTTGATAATTAACTACGGCCAGGTAGGGCTGTTGTTGCTATTATTATCCAACTGTGTTGAAAAATATCACAATGAACTTCAGACTAGAATTACTAGAAATCTATGATAAATCGCGTGATACAATTTTAAAGACAAATGAAAATGATTAAGAATCAAATTGTTCATAAAACGGTTCGCCAGTTCCGGGATTATTCTAATCGGAGCAAATCTGTCGAGTATGTCGAGCATTCCCTCTCATGTACACATTGCGAAAACGCAGCGTGGTCTTTGATATGAAACTGAACAGCAGTTGTCTACTTAACGCCAAACAATACTTATTAATATATATTGAATTTACATTAGATATATGTTGGTCGAAACAAACGAACTTAAATGCGAGGGTCAATGATAGTTTGATAGTAATAATGACTATTTAACCCTCAACAGGCACGATGGGCTCTGATGGACCCCATGGTAAGTTCAATACATTGTTACAATAAAAATAACTTAATTGGATATTGTGGGATCCTATTGAGCCTTATATTCCCCATGGTAAAATTCAGGATGCGACCTTCTGGTACCTGCTAATGGTTAATTTATTTTCGAAACATCTATGGCATCCATGGTCGACATCGACCTACGGAGGCGAACAACATTTAAGGCGTGGAATACTACTGACAAATATCCGGAAGTGTATTTATAATGGATCAGACACAGGTTTACCGTATTGCCATCGCTGAACATTCTCATCGAGATGAGAGTAAAATCTTCAAACTAGATTCCACTGAGATGCTTAGTTGAGAGGATTCCAGAAGTTGTTAGTGTAAGACTCGAGATCTCGTGATCAACATAGGTCTCTCGTAGGCGTGGCAATGTTGAATCGGGTCCAATAGCGTCCCAATGAAGATTTGAGCAGTAATTCACCCACACAGACCATTTAACACAATGTCTTGTTTGCTAATAATCAATATTCTTACTCATCACGCATCCGGGCGGAACTGCACAATAATATCAGTCAAATATTCTCTTAATATTGCAAAGCCTCCGTAAATGGATGCTTATTCCAAGTGTACGCTAGATAATGAACACTTAGAGGACGAAAGCAGAAAATTATTTACCAGCTTTAACGATTAAGCAGCAGGGCAGCCTTGATGATTCCACATGGTGTTTAGATTTCAGCACGCAAACATCAATCATTGTATAAGCCGTGGTTCATTAGGTGTAAAAAGTCTGGGGTCACTCATTCTGACACCCGTCAGGAGATTCCTGTGATTTGCTTTCCAGGTGACCCTAAATTATTCCATCATACCTCTCGTTAAAAAATGTTATTTTTAGAGGTTTGGGTCCTTCACCTTTATAGTTTGGTGACCGAAGTATTCTAAACGTGTCCACCACGACTAACTCGTGAACTCCAATTCTGTTGACAACGTTGAGCTGCTGTATGTAACCGTTGTGCTGTATTTCACTTCCTGAAGCAGTGCTAGTGTGTTCAGGAACACAAAGAAGAACCAAGCTGCATTGGCTAGATTTACCCCGATTGTTTAAATTACCTTTCCTCTCCCACCACGAAATATCAGCTTGTATGCCACATTCAGGCTGTGGACATGCACAGAGCAAATAAAAGTTTAGAAGTACATCTTACATATCTTTCTGGCTTTTAAGAGTTATCCTTAGTAAACACGGTTGGTCAAGATGAAGAGAATTTGGTTGCCGACTTAAACGGGTTATTGAATCAGACAGTATCGAGCTCATACCCATAATTAAACACATCTGGTATCATTCCTCAATGTTGTGAGTTCGTGCACTTGAGAAAAGTGTCCTTGATGTCTCCGGCACATTGCAGATTACACTGAGGTTCTTCAAATTTGATTTAACTTCCATAATATTTTTGAGGATGGTGGAATTGATGGACAGTCAGTAGACGCCTCGTCGACTTTTCATTCTGACTAACGTCAGAGTCGCAGCTAGCGCTAGCATTACTTGCTATACAGCTTGTTCAGCATCTCGCAAATTCTCTTTACTTACCCCATTTTGTAGTTATCTTGGGTCTTGACATCGGACGGCAGTTGGGGTCAAGGTCGTCTGATCGTTGAATATGGGCTTAGATAGCTTCCGCAAAAACAGCTAAACTACTGTCGATCGATTAACAGTTTAGAGGCGAAATTCGCAACGTTGGTATGACAACTCGTCGCAATATATTGGATGCGAATTATCAAATAAAATAGTTGTGGTGACCGTAGATGTGATCCCACATAAGAAAACACAATTTGTTGGATGATAGCCATCTTGAGCAATTCAAAACAGAGACAACAAATTTTTCACGCGTCACAAAATTTGGAAAATAGAAAAACTTCCGAAATATTGATCACAAGACACCAAAAATGATAGGATCCAATAGATCTCGTCAAGTGAAATTGAATGGTGTGAGAATGATTTAGATATAATCATACAGTGAGTTATGTCCAAAAGTATCGAAGCACAAAATTATGCGTCCCTACGGTAGAAAGCTTAATGTTGTTTCACGAGTCGAACATTTGGAGTCACGAGGATATTTCGGTAAAAAAGGAAATGTGGTTCCCATGTTTATTAGAAAAATAACGGAATCAATCAGGACCTCCAGAACGTTTTTTTAAGATAGCAGTGAACTAGTAGTTGGCAAACAGCAACATGACTATAAATAGTTCCTAACAATATCGTGCAGTTGCACTAGTCTAATTAACCAAGGATTTTCCACAATGCAAACAAATTGTTTTGCAGATTGTGTAAACAAACCTATTAGCAACAGCTTTTTGCTTTTTGCTTGAAAACCCTCGTTTGCAGTGTTGTGTTTGAACTTAAATTTTGGATTAAATTAATGAATAAAATATCCATATTTATGGACATTTAAGTTGATTTCTTTAAAGTTAGTCAACTCCAGTTCAGTCGTGTGTAAACAATCGACATGTGTTTCCAAAAACACCCAGATATAAGTGCCGGGGATGTGAGCAACACATTACTGTTGTCAAAATACATTTTGCTAAACGAAAATGTTTAGTTTTCTCCTAATCAGCCCACTTGCGAATGCAGCTGAAACAACGCGGTACGTCCGGAAAAAAAATCATGGAAAATCGATATTACCGTCTGCCATTGGCTAACCAAAACGTTCGACTAATCGAAAATGACTTGATTCCATATAATTCAGGGACTATCAGCACTATCGATTAATGTTCTAGCGATACGTGTGAAATTGAGCTCAAAACATTTGTTAAACACTGACAATGCTGCTAACATCTACTTAAAAAGTACTATAGATTGATGTATACTTTGAAAATGAATAGTCCTACCGTATCTCAAACCGAATAAAAACAGATACGAGATAGAAGAGAAGAAAATTCGTTCGGTCGTGATTGTTCCGCTTGGTCTGCTACTTGGTTCCGTCAGGACAAACGTGCACCACTCTTGCCCGGAAAAATTACAATTAAACAAATATTTAACAATTATTTAAGTTTTACAAGTTGTACAGTTGAAACGTCCAGCAACTAGCGAAAGAGACAGGCACACAGTGAACTAAGCGTGATTTGCACCAACATAAAGGAAACCAGTGCCACATTACTAGGGAACAGACTTAAGCACGATAAAGAAGAATGGAAAAGGTTGTGCAGCAACATGGACTTGGAGCCAGTTGAACCACTATCATTGATACGACTGAATCGTAAACCTACTTCTTCAAATCTGGACCAGCCAAGAGTGCTTAAAATCACGGTCAACTCCGAAAGGGATCTATAAAACATCCTACTATCCGCTTTTCTACTGCGTAGGGAGCGTTCAGGACCAATGCAAGGATATTGGCTGATGTGCCCTGGTTGGAAAGGGCCCGGAACTCCCAGCAACAAGACCAAATGAAGCAGAGGGATGATCGAAGTATAATCCTTTTGGGAGTCCGAGAAGATGATGAAGCAACTGATAAGCCAGTGTAGCGCAAACACGATCAGCTACAATGGCGATTCCTCAATGATATACTTGGCTTGCATGATGTAGCCGTGACGGACACGTTCCACACCCCCAAATCTACGAATTATAAGGGCATCGGTCCTAAGCCCCTTAAAATAACGTTCATGCGTGAAGATATGTTGAACACGGTCAAACTCGTTTGGAAAATGGCCACAGACTAATGCCACGAGAAATTAGACTAAGCGCATCGAAGCTTCATATTGGACAGATAGATGAACCACAAGTTCAATAGAAACACCACCAAGTCAATCAACAGTTGCCGTGCCAGAAGCAAATGCAGCCGATACTATGGATCACAGTATTCCAACAGTACAAACTCAAAACGATCAGGCATCTTTGTAAGCAAAACACCTCCAGATGCCGACGCTGGAGGAGACGGCCTAACAGATATTCTGTACTCCGCCAGCCTCCTTCCCCACAAAACTATGAAATGCATCTACACCAACGTACAATGTCTCGGAAACAAAATCAGTGAACTGCGTGCAGTTTTTCTGAAATGTTCACCAGACATCATCGCCGTAACGAAAACGTGGCTACAGACTCACCAAACAAATAGCGAACTAGAATTACCCGGAATGTCACTTATTCGCCATGACCGTGAAACCAGAGGAGGAGGAGTAGCTATAATAGCCAAAACCTTATGTGCCGTGAGATTACGGATCAAGACATCGTGTTATGGGATACACTCTGGTGCTCAGTCCAATTAGCAAACGGCGAAGACTGTGTTTTGGGAGTAGTCTATCGCCCGCCGTCTGCACAGAAAACTGCCAATCTGGCCCTACTCGACAGAATTCGCATGGTTACTTTTAGATTCACTTGTGGATTTTTAATTATGGGTGACTTCAATTTACAGAATCTGCAAAGCAGTACCATTCACCCAGAACACTCCTTCGAACGCGCATTCAGTGAGTTGTTGGACGATATTCCTCTTTATATACATTGCATGTGATACCCTATACCGCGGAACCGATTTATCTTCACTCGGGGATCTAGTTCTAACAAGAAATGAACACTACATTGATAACTTTGCTTACGAAAGTCCACCGGGACTAAGTGATCACGTCGTCATCCAGTTTTGATTATCTGTTTGAAGCTGTAAGACAAAATGATGCCCGTAAAACAGTTAGGAGAATCAACATTAATGCTTTGAGTGATACTCTTAAAAACACGATTAACTGCCAACCGGAAACCAGCAACGTACATAAGTTTTGGGTATGGCTAATATCTAATCTCAAGATTTCAATCGAAGTGAGCTCCGACTTTGTATTCAGGAACTTAAGAAAAACATCGAATTTATTCTAAGAGGCAGAACTCGTAAGTGATAAAGATACAAAACATTGCTTGGCGACACCATCGGCAAAACCCATCATCAGAGACGTCGAACACATTCCGATTACTGCGGAACAATGTAAAGAAATTTGTCATCCAAGAAAAGTTGTACTTCCAATAAGTGATATCACGCTTGATGGAGCTAAACCCCAAAATAATTTATCGTATGGTTAACGACCAAGCTGAGGTGAAAGCTGGAGTTGCGTCCGTGAACACGTCAGCTGGACCAACAACAACTGCATCAGAAACTGCCTAAACTTTGGACACGTTTTATTTAGCTCTATTCAACCCGAGAGAACATGTAATAAACATACCAAATCAATCAGTTTCAACCACGGTTGCCATGTATGAAATAAATGTCACTTCGAAACGCGTCCTTCAAGGTCTATTTAATCTTAAAACCGGAAAGCCTCCAGGGGCGACGGAATAACCCCGCTAATATTGAAGCAATGTGCGAATTTGCTATACAAACCGCTCACATACTTGTTCGAGCAAACACTGGCAAGTGGAATGATTCCTACAGATTGGAAACGCGGAATAATTTCTCCTATTTATAAAGGTGGAAATCGCTCTGATGTTACTAATTACCCACCTGTTACTCGGTTACCTGTGATTTCAAAATTACTTGAGCGATGGATTGTTGACGATCTAATAACACATTTGGAAAATAATCATTTGCTTTCGAGGACGGAATTATTCCTGTTTATCTAATTTACTGATGACGCTAGATGATTGTACAAAATCGGTAGATAAAGGGCAAGCAATACAAGCCTGCTACTAAGATACCTCAAAAGAATGTGGTCGTGTTGCTATACCCTACTACTGAAGAAGCTTGAAATGCTTGGTATCACGGGAACGTTGTTGAATTGGCTGACTAAATAACAAATCGCACAACCCAGGTACGTGTTGATGGTGCATTATCAAAAACAATCGCAGCAACAGCGGAGTTCCCCAAGGTTTAGTCCTTGGTCTGATCCTCTTTCTGGTTTATGTCAATGAAGTACCGGGAATTGTTCGATGTAACATTTCGTTAATTTCGGACGACATAAAGATAAGCTGTTGCATCCGTAGACCGGAAGATTGTCTGCTATTACAAAAAGAACTTGATACGCCTCACAGTTAGTCGTTGAAGAACAAACTGCCGTTTAACTTCAACAAATGCAGGATAATGAATGTGGAGAATCAAGTCGAGTTGACATAACATATAAATTCACATGTCCTTGAAAATTGCAGTGAAGAAAAAGATTCGGGTGTCCGTATATGCTCCAATTTAAAAAACCCACTTCAAACTAACATTGAATTTATAAAAAAAACACGTGTCCTAAATCTACTCAAACGGGTATTTGGACATTTTTAACCCAAGATATTCCCGAGGATCATGAATACATACTTAAGACCAGTCTTGGAATACGCTGTGCAGTCATGGTCTCCGTGGCTCAAGAAGGATGTGGAACTTATCCAGCGTATCTATCACAGCTCAACAAAACTAGTTCTCAGCATCCGAAACAAGCCTCAAAAAGAAAGGATAGCTCAACTGTATCTGTTCGACTTTCCCTATCAACGAATCACAGGAGATCTTATCCTACTTCACAAAACATTCCATACCCCGAACCATCCCTTACATGATTTATTCACGCGAAGGGATACGAGAAATTATCGGGCCCATGAATATGTGCTGGTGGTACCCCATTCCAACCTGAACTGTATAAGGCATTTTTATTCTGTCCGAGTCTGTTTTACTTGGAACAGTTTACCTTCTACCGTTGCTCACTCCACTAGCTTGCATGACTTTAAAACGAAATTAGACAAATTTCTATTGAATTATTCGTTTCTTGAACACTTATATACTGTTTAATCTTATTCCTTATGTTGTTTATACACTTAATTTTCAATTTTTGCCCTCCTATGTTTGTTGTTATGCTTGCTTCTTTTTAGACCATTAAAAACCTTGAATTACTTTGAAATGCCTTGTACATGCCCTGATTTGTATCCGTCATTAATTGAAATATCATCAAACGTTTTTCTTTGAGCTAACACAATATGGACTCCATTGCTATGTGCACCAAGAAAGCTGGGAATGTTCTTCACATGAATTGTAGGTGATGTAGTGGTTGAATAACCCCCAGTCATTTGGCTGCCACTGGCTTTTGTAGATTTGAAAACACGCACGTAACAAATTACAATGTATTTTTTTCTATTAAGAGAATAAATGTTGTTGACGTCTGCGAAAAACTCTCATTTCACTACCATAGAGCCGTATTTCAGAACTAATACGGTCCGAGGGATTAGTTATTGTGGTACCATTGATATTATTGTGTATACTTTTACTCGCCACGCTGTAGGAAGAATGCAAAATTTCACATGATTTTCCAATATAACCGGGCATGCAATCCCTAGCTAGAAAGTCGCTATCTTTATCCGGCCAATTCGTGACCGCCGCCAAAACTATACGTTCAATATTACAGACACACAACACAAGCGTAAAATAATTTATATCCAATGCGTGAACCAAATACAGGTTACCACCCACAATAACGTTTAGCTACGAAAGCACATTCATTCAATTCGCCCTCAAGTATCAACGACAAATAAAGGTGGACCTTAACACATTTTGGAAAATTATTTAGTTAAATCGACACGGTAAAATGATTCTGCAGGGATTAGTTCATATACCGGCTAAACAATCAAATCTTGGCACTAGGAACTACCGATTTAAATATAATTTACAAAAGGGGTCCACGTTCATAATTTTAATGTGATTTGAACCGAATATTACTAATTCTCAACCTCGGTGGATTTATCCATCTCCATTCAACAAATTTCTGGGATTTTCGTGTGTGAATACTTACGCACAGTTGGTAAATTGGAAAAAGAGACAAACACGTTATTTCATCGTTAGGTAAAAATAATCCCAGAAAATTTCGCCTGCTTCCGTCAATCCAATGCGAACCGTATGCAAAACAATGAGAGATGATTTGAAAATCTATATTCAATGAGCTTGCCATTGCTGACCGACACGGATAGTGGCTTGTGTAGTTACTTCATTTCAATCCAAGTTACTCATGAGTAATATGACAACCGTAAAACAGCAAATCTTCAATATATGAGCAGTTAGTTAATGCTCGTTAGAATAAATGTAAGTATTAAACAGCTAAATATTATTGGTGAATTTTTACATTGACCACAATTATTTGCCTAAAAACTATGAATACCTATATAAAGGTCATTTATTGCAACCGTTCCATCAAACTTTTTAACATAAACGCAGCAGCATTTCAAAATCAAATTCGTCAGAAATATAGGCGAACATCTGTCTGATGGCACCGAATTTATTATTTACCGATGTTCATGTCACGCAAATCAAATTAAACAGTATTCTCGCCAACATTTTATTTGCAAATAATAAATCTTTGTCGTTTAGAAGCTGGTCTACTTAACTATAATTTATATAATATTTTATGCTTTAGAAATGTCATTCTCCAAAATAGAATTATGTTAGATCGGTACTCATTTTTCGCAGACGCCAGAATGAATGATAATATCACGGGTGTAATAGTATAGCTGTGCGGTCAGAAAGCATTTGCCATTCAAACGTTTTTCATTGTCTTTAATCTCACGAAGAGATTAAATATGTATACGAGGTCGCATCCTCCGTTCGTCCATTCTCATAGGATTATTTGGTAATTTCTTGTTTCCTTTATTCCTCTCTTCGTCATTTTGCGCAGTCAGTAGTCACACGACATATTCACACTCAATTTCATTTAGAATGAGGTTTATTGTGGCCAACGCAATAAAGCAGATATATTCGTGACCTGTAACCATTTGAATAATCTTTATTTGGCGAATGTGCCAATAAGTTCAGGCTGACCAATGCAATTTGACATCTGGATCAAAATTTCAGTTTAGTAAAACTTCACATTTTACACATTTTTCTGGCTAGATGTTGTAAATGGTGAGATAATATGTCAGGTGAATCAAGGCCAAACCACATATCCAATGTTGACGCCCTTTACGTTGCTTGCACATGCTTCGACGACACTCCATGCGACCTTAACCAGGTAACATCCAGCGCTTCACACACACGCTTATCGATCATGTCCCGATTCATCCCTAAGGCCAAATTGTTCATCGCTAATTACGTTCATCTACGAATCCCAAGAGAACGAACGCCAATTGGTCAAATGCGATTATACTCATATTACAAAGAGCACATGTTTTCAAGAAAAATCTGCATTTACATGCATCTCCAGCATACACACCACACGACCGGTATCGTGCTGTTTGTACTCATAGGGTATGGAACGTACGATCAGGAAGGTGAACACAATGGCGTTAAAGACTCAGGATTGTGTCAATTAATGAGGATTTTTCTTTCAACTCCGTGGGTTAAACCCATCTACATGTGTTTGGGCAAATGTGATTGGACAGGTTCGCAACACCAACCTTATCCAACAGTGGCTTACAAGATCAAACTTGCTTACCATTTCTGCACTGTTTTAAAAGTTTACTGACACTTAGTCGTCAGTCACTTAATCTTCCGTCACTTAATCCCCAGTTTGATAACTTCTGAAAAATGCAGAATACATTCAAATGAATTTATTTAGCAGGAGAGATATGCAATTGATTTTAAGAACGTCAATCTTTCCGTACTTGAGTATCGCTGAATTGCTCGAGATGTCCTGGCACATGTCTCAGCATACTTCTTCTTCTGCTTGATATGAACCCCAGCACTTGCTTGAAGAACTGAGGCCGTATGCTGTCAGCAATCCTTTCACAAACCGTTAATAAATGTCCACATGGTGGGATGTTGGCAAGAAAAGAGTGACTGCAATGCACGATGACAGCCTTCTACAGCATTATTCGTTCGGGCAACACCACTATTTGCGTCTTCTTACTTATTCCAGGATTCATGTGGAAATATGGCTGGTGCAAAGTTTTCTCTTCTACCTCTAATTCAAACAAAGGTATTTTCAAAATAAGATAACAGTTCATTCATCCTCTCACTTTCAGGCATAGATTCGGCTAAAATCGCAAGGTGCCGACTACATCATTCAATGGCATAATCATGAGGCGTAAATCATCGTCTGCCTCATAATCTGCTTTCATCCCTAGTTCACTTATTTTTCGTTGCATGGTATGACATCTCGAGCAATTCAGCGATACTCAACTACGGAGAGATTGACGTTCTTAAATTCAATTGCATAACTCTCCTGCTAAATAAATTCATTTAAACGTATTCCGCATTCTTCAAGAGTTATCAAACTGGGGATTAAGAGACTGACGATTAATTGACTGGGGATGAAGTGACTCGGGGGTTAAGTGTCTGGTGATTAAATGTCTAGGGATTAAGTGTCGGCGATTAAGTGTCTGACGATTAATTGTCTGACGATTAAGTGACCGGACACCGTTTTAAAGCATGCGAATCCCCGAGTGCAAACCCCACGAGACGCACATGTTGATGGAGTTTAAACTAATGGGCTGAAATAAAAATTCTTATTTTGCATGATTTCCCTTTTTTCAGAATAATATAGAACTATACGCTATTAATTTTATTTTTTTAAACGTTTTGTACTTGCAGTATTTTCTTGAACCGAGGTCTGGTTTTTCAACCTTATCTAGTTACGCGCACAATAATTTCGATAAGAAAACAACGAGTATATTCAAACTTGTTGAACAACTGTTCAATTTCCAGCTGTTTCACGGAATGTTTTGCCGGATTAAAGTGCTTCAGAATTTTGCGTTACATTCTATCTACTAAGTTTACCTGTAAGTTTGTCGCTAAATCACTTTACATTGATTTCTATTCGAAATAATTTAAGCACAAGAGTTGGAATACGAAGTATAGTTCGAGGTTCATGAAGTTTTATTACCTTTATTACATTTCCTTACACTCATTGTGCAAACGGTCAATATGTTCAAACTAATGTAGTTGAAGAAACAATTAATGAAACTGTGAGAGAAATATAATGAGAATGTAATTCAAGACACTGCTAGCGTTGGACTGCTAGCGTAACATTGCCGTTGAAACTCCTGAGTATACATCCACGTGTATTAGAATTATTTAAAATGACTAATAAAGCCAAGCAAAATAGCCAGAGAGAAGCAAACAAGAAAAAATGCTCTCTGACACTCTTGGAAATTAGGCATGATATTTCTATTATTGTTAGCTGTGGAGCTAATTTAAATTCATACGCCAAATTAGTTGTTCGCAATGATAGTCTACTGTTGGTCGCAAAGTTTCATATGGTGTTTCTAACGAGAAACCTTGCAAAAGGTATTCAAAATTGCTTGGAGAGCAGAACAAGAATGAAAAACGAATGAGCATCATAAATCCAAAATTCTCTGAACTTTCAATTCGTAGGCTTTTTCATACTGAGAGATTGTCACATCCACGGTGAGACTAAATAGCTTGGTCAATGTTTTAATAATATTACTTTGGTTACCCTTCCTGTGGAATAATGCAACAAGACAGATGCCGTTTGGGCCATAACTGCCATTTCCGTACTTAATAGATAGCAATAGTTCGATTTCGTTTAACTGTACGGAAAAATCTCATTGAAAGTTTTTCAAACAGAACGAAGCACACATTGAGTTAACTACACAAGATCGTGGTCAAACAAGGTATTTGAAAATATATATAACACCTAATGTGCACATGGATTACGTAAGCAGTGTGTCAGCGGACGCTGTTCGAACCTGCACACTGAATAAACAATTTAGGGATAAACACAACATTTAGGTTGGTGGTGATCAATTGTCTTGATCTCCTCTGTCTAGCTTAGAGAACTCAGGATTGGTCAAGAAAATGCCATTTAAACCTGAACACGGTTCGTACTGACACCATTGGTCTGACGAAGCTTCTGTGTTCAGAAGCAAAACGTTACCAAAAAACCTACGCTAACCGATTCATTGCAAATTTTATTTTCATAATGGTCAATCTTTTTCGAATTTCCTATATTTCGGTTTAAATTTGCTTCAAATTTTAAATTCGTGCTCAGAGACTGTAGGTTATAAATTTCTACGTTAAAATAAAATGGGACATATTTTGAACAACAGAAATTGCAGCAATAAACCTGGGGCTTATTGGCATGCACACGTAATATAAAATGCACGGATTAATATGATGAGAAAAAGGAAATTATGTAATAAATATTCTTTATTGTTCAGAATGTTGCAAAAAGCTGACGCTAGCCTGATGCGATACAAATCAAACAGCAATCGGCTGCGAAAATTACTTTTACACCAGGTAAGTCATTAGTTCAAATTTAAATAAACTTTCGTATTCGCTGACACCATGAACATCTGTTATGGAATTTTTAGAAACCACGATCAGTCATCCAGCTAAATTAAATAGGCTCACTGAACCTGCTCTTACTGTCTCCACCTGATGACGGCAAACAGCCAGAAACCAGTAGTGGATTGTAAGGGATGGGGATGTTAGCACCACGAGATATAAGTAGCTTACTGTTAGGCATGGATGAGAAACAACTTGCAACGCTTTTTGACATTGAGAACAACCAATAAAAAGCTATCTAAACAAGACCGAAACGGATCAATTAATACAACCGCACAGAGAGGACTTATACGAAGTTACCATGATAAAGTTCATATGAAGTGTGACGTTACCTTGACTGCTGATGCTATTACAATTATCAATAAAGACGAAATGCCAGGAGTATGCTATATGTCATTTATGCAGAATTGAACCTACAAACTGTACAAAGTCGATTGCGAGCTCACAAACTGAGACTAATATGGGACTGTTGAATTTAGAGGACAGCATACAGCGAATTGAAGGTTTTTTAAATGATTTATTGATTGGCAAACTGAAGCCTAAAATTGAGCGTGAAGATCGTGTTTCATCTCCGGTTCTAGGGAGACAGCAAGGCCAAAAATGCGATGATTAACATAGAGACATTCGATCTAGCAATTCGGAACAACTGAGCTGTTCCCATGATCCGCGTGCTTTGAAAAGGCCTGAACCAAATTCAAAACAATCCGCGAATGAAAAGAGCGCCGTAAAATAACCAACTGATGCCAAAACGGATAGAGCTTTGGAGAAACGAACTACCATTTCCAAATATCGTAAGGCACATTCTTTGTGTGTCATTTGTACTGACGCTCCTGAGCCTGAATGCACCCTCTTCAAAGACGGTCAAGAACACGATGAGGTAAAATGGAAAGAACTGTGTGGAATTATGAAACTTGGAGCTGTAGTGCCGTTAGCATTTACTCGTTTAACCAGACGGCGTGATTCACCTCATCAAGATAAACCCAGACTGTCGAGGGTTAACTTAGAAAATGAGCGTGGCCTGGAAAACATACTAAATTCTTACCTACTTCGGTCTAACAATTTACTGAATATTCGTATTCATGTTAATATTCCATGGTGCGGATGGAGGAATAATACAGACGATATAAGAAAGACATCAAATCACGATGTCATCATACTCGGAGTTCATGAGCTGGCAGACATTCCTAAGGCTAACGAACGAGCTGAGCATGACTACAGGCAATGGAGTTTTCTGGTGATACTATTCGTGTCGAAAAGGCCGTCGTCGTTGATACTTTCAGACTGCCGTCCTCAGTGAATTATAAAATTAATTGCTCACTCCCACTAAAAATAAATTTCCTGATGAGTACTATGGTTGATACTGTATGTTTCAACTGGAAATGCTGGAAACACAAGGTTCAAGAAGGTGTAATTCTTAGCGATTACAGAAATACTGATATAAATGCAGCCCACTCTGCATCCATTACTGTCGGGATTGATGAAGCTCATCATCTGAACCAAGAAATGAATCTTCATCTGAGACACAAAATCAGCCACTCAAATTGACTCCAGAGCGTGGACTGAATCCAGATGGAGCAATCTATTTTGGTTAAAAAGATAATTTGATTTACGCCTCTCAACAAAGAAAGACGGCATGACCGATATGATACTAAACTCGTGAAGAACAGAGAAGTGCTGACTCTTCCGGTGTCGGCGCGACAATGACGGTTGTCTCAGATTATGTCATCACACGACACCATCCATGTTTGCTTACCAAAACTGTTCTTGGATGCATCTATACCAATGCCCAATGCTTGATTAACAAATTTACAGAACATGTCGCTAGGTGTGAGACAAAACAACTTCAGTCAATTGTAATTACTGAAATTTAGTTTAACCCGCTAATCCGCGATTGTGAGTTAAAGATTACTGGCAAGTCACTGCTCCGCCAAGACCGTGCATCACGTGGAGGAGGTGTTGCACTCTACTATGATCAGAAACTCAAATGCGGAATTGGTTCTTCATGACACGATATGGTGCTTGCTGACAACGACTACAGGTGAAGATCGCACAATCGGTGTAATTTATCGTCCACCAGCAGCCCCGGAAGTGTATAATACGATTCTACTCGACAAGCTACGCTTGATTGTCTCGAGATATCGTACCAGAACCTTGATCATGGGAGACTTTAATCTGCCTTAATTACTGAAGACTAACAAAATTTCTCAGACGTCCACTGCTGCCATCTTCCACAGCTCTTTGGAGAAGTTCCCTTTTATAATCACGTGGAAAGAAATACAAGATACAGAGGGGCAGATATGTTTTCAATGCACGATCTAATCTTGACTACGGAAGAGGACTCCGTCGAAAACCTTACATACGATTGTCCGCTGGGTTAGAGAAACTATTTTGTTCTTGAATTTCGACTACCTATGACGGGCAGAGGCGTAAAGTTATGCTTATCTAAATTGTCAAGTGCCCTAAGTTTGATTAACGATGGGCAAATTGAAAGCATCGGAGTAAAAGAGCACCGGCCAAGCATTTTGACCAAGCTTAACCGGGAAATCAACTCTAACTCAGCATTCGTACTTAAACCGTGTGGAAATGCATTTGGATTCTAAATCCGCAGTTGCACTCAAAATGGATTGAATTGTGAAATATTGCTTGGAGAAACCATGGCCGGGTAACCACCGAAACCACACGGGAGACCTTTCGAACACTGAGGAACCATGATATTCAACTTATTAATGAAGACAAAATACAGTGTGATATTATGTCTACAATGGAGCGGAATCCAACACTCCTTTACCAGATTGTGAACAAGCAATATTCAGTGAAACGCACTCTGGAATGACCACAAATGCAGCTGACACCGCGGATGTTCTAGATAATTATTATGCTATGGTATTTTGTCCTGAGGAAAGCGTTGATATACAACTGGATCCAGAAATAACGCATTATGTACCATTGAACACAATAACCATTACCAAAGAAGAGGTGCTGGGAACTCTACTATCGTTGAATCCCAGAAAATCCTCTGGTTTTGATAAAAATTACCCCCAATATACTCAAGCATTGTGCACAAATTCTATGCGGACCTCTGACTCAGTTATTCTGCGAATCGCTGTCCCAAAGTGTTATACCGACGGACTGGAAATCCGGTATAATCTCCTCGAGTTTCAAAGGCAGGGCGTTTTCAGAGCCCGAAAATTGCAGGCCTGTTACTCTGTTGTCCGCCATCTCCAAATGCTTGAAAGGATCGTGGCGAACAAACTGAGCAGATATCTTGAAGAAAATAAGCTATTTTCGGAAGCGCAACACGGTTTTGGAACGGGATACGCCTGCCTTACTAACCTTCTCCTTACCCTTGACAATTTGACTCGAGCAGTAGATGTCGGGGATAAAATCCATGTATGTTACCTCGATATGTCGAAAGCATTTAATCGTATGAACCACAGTATTCTCTTGCATAAGCTGGAACGTTGTAGTATCACTGGCAGACTATTAGCCTGGTTAGAAAATTACCTGACTAATCGGCTTGTTCAGGTCTCTGTGGACGGTGCTTTATCGAAGTCGGTAGCCGTGACAAGTGAAGTGCCTCAGTGATCCGTCCTCGGATTAATCCTCTTCACACTTTATGCCAATGACATACCGGCTCTCATCAAATGTAAGATCGTACTGTTCGCGGACGATATAAAAGTGTGATCGGAGATAAAATAGCCGGAAGACTGCTAACTGCTCCAGAAGAATCTGGACAACCTCTAGGTTTGGTCCTCAAAATCACCTATTTTTCAATTTCCAAAAGTGCCACATGTTAAACCATGCAAAATATTTGGAGTTCCAGTTTTTTGTTGATACACACTGCCTCTCGTGGACCTTGGAGCAAAAGGACTTAGGTGGTATGATAAGCAACACCATTTGGATGTCGAGACACTACAATTCCCATATCGCAAACATCGCAGAAATTGTCACTACTGAAGAATAGTTTCGGTAAGTTCTCAAAACCGACAATTCCCTGCATTATAAATCCGTACATCAGATGGAATATGCACGATGGAATATGCAGTTTAAGAATGGTCGTCATATCTTGAAAAATATGTTGCGACTTTGCAAAGAATATACCATCGACCTACCAAACTTGTCGCCTGACTCAGCCGGAAACCATACAATGAGCAAATCAAAACCCGGAATTTATTCGATTATCCACGTCGTCGTCTCCGAAGGGATTCGATTTTGGTTTACAATATTTGAATATCACAAACCACCATCTACAATGCTTATTTAATGTACGGGGCTTGCATAAGACAAGAGCTCACACATTGACTCTATCTGTCCCTCATTCGCGACTCAACTGTAGACGACATTATTTGCCGTGCGAGTTTGTTTTACTTGGAACAATCTACCTGATTAAATTGCAAACTCACCAAATTAGCAGATGTTCAAGAGAAGTCTTGATGCCTTTTTGACCCTTAAACCGTGCATCGAAGCAAACTACACATCTTGCCACAATGCATCAAAATATGTCACCCCACCAATCGAAAACAATTTATGCTCTTTGGATTTTTACCTGATTCTTGAACTGCTCAGTAAGCAGAATCCCATTTTTGCTTGTTATATTATTCGTAGTTCCCATATTATTCTGGGGTTTTCTGTAAAGCTATATGCTTTTTAGACCAGTAAACTTAAATTGAATTGACAATGATGTCAATTTTTCGACGATAAATGCTACGTTGAACTATTAGATAAAACAACATCTAACTATCAACTAATCACTGCATTATGAATATTTTGCCCTATTCTTGAAAGATTGCATCTTAAAATGAACTGACATCTCAATGTATAACACTCAACAAGATCTTGTTGGATTGTGACAATGTTCCTCTGTTCATTTTTTGATTCGTTATAATTCACCTTGGAGTTTAAGCATCGTTTGTTGAGAAAACACATTTTTTTAAAAATATTTACGAAATAGTTTATCATTACAAATTTGACATTTTACACACCGCATCATACCTTTGGCTGTACTAGTAATGAGCGTACGCAAATTTTCGGTAATAGATTCGCACGGATTTGCAACATTTTATTGATTGCTTAGTGGCCAACGAAATTTCTCACCAGCCAAAATTCTATGCAACGTAACAGTTCTTCTATTGACAATCTTCACGGCAAATGTCGTTTTACGATTTATTAGACAGATCTTCTAACGAGGTCAGTTGAATTGCTAACTAAACCACACTTAATTACTTGTGGTCCGAAAACGCAACGGCAAAACTTGTTTAAACGTGCAACTACAATCAATACTTGTGGTGCTTATGAACTACTTTCCAGTTGGAAACGATCGCAACAGTTGTCGGATACAATCAATGCTATTGCAACGTGAATTTTATAAAACGATTTTATACATGTTTAAAAAACTAAGATTACAGCACTTGCCAATATCCTTTTTCGTGATTATAATTTTTGGCATGATTCACAGAAACTAATAGCAACGTCGCTGACGTCGATTCACAATACGGCATATTGATGCAAATAGCATTAAAATACACACGCATATTCAATGTTGGCCAGACTCCATTGAAACGATGCACAAAAGGAATTGTGCCTCCCGAAATTCACGAAAAATATAGGTCCGAATTTTACGAAAACACACACTGAGTGTAGTGTCACGAATGCGAATAGTTATTGTTCAGGGCACTTTGATTTAACGTTTAGTTAACAAGCGAAAAAGCGTCATCCAATATGCGTCCTTGGTGGGCTATACCAAGAATAGCTGAATTAGCTACTACGCATTCTCCAGAGGCCTTCGACCACCAAAGTGTCGATAATATTGGAGGGTATTAATATCACATTAGGAAAGTACATTTGGAGATCAATTTTATCAAACGTGTATGTTAAATGTGAGCACCATGGAAACCAAACTCATTGTCTTCAACTGATGGAGGCAAGCGTTTCCACTGAAATATTTGCGATACGCAAGCAAGTAACAACCGGTAAACAAACATGTTCCTACCTTCTGGCTATTTATTAGCAACTTGCATTCGCAGCGAGAATAGAACTGTTAAATAATTTAATCCAGTTGGAGACAGAATGATCATGGTCCATGCAGTGGAACAGGGTTAACCAACGTAGAACTTTGAAAATACTGAAAAGAATGCTCCCTCAACCATCTCAATCACATGGACAAAATTCGTTAAAACTTAATCAACATTTTATGAAGTGAAGCAGATAGCGAAAATCAGCCCGGCTAATGAGCATTGAAGGAAAAGAATGCTCGAAATGCTTACCTATCTTTGTTCGGTGAAAAGACGAAATGCATTCCTGAACCGATGATTATTTTACAGAGTGATTTAGCATGTCCCCCAGAATTATAACTACAGAAAGATCTAACATATCTTAAAAGTGTAATTTTTACAAGATACCGCATTTAACAAAGGGACTATCATCTCCATCAATAATATATCTTTGTTGCTGGTTTGCATCGTTCGATTTAGACCATAAATACTCATTGCAAGTGTACAGGGATCTCATGTCACACAACGTTGTACGACGATAAACATTCCGATTTAAGAGAGACAATCTCTCATGCAGAATTCACAGCGATAAGCAGTACTTGTTGTATCGGCAGTATTCGCACGGTGTCGGTGTGAGATTCATTCACAAACCTAGAACAGTATGAGCTTTTTCACAGCTTAAAAATGATGTGATATATAATATTTTCAATAATTGGAGCTTAGTACATGCATCTCAGTGTATCTTATATTGTAACATGAAAACGGCTCTATGTGGGGCGCAATTTTTTTTATATATTTTGGGTTTCACTCAATTGATCACTTTGGAGACGCTCACAGTTTTTATCAACCATATATGCTGTAAATAATACGTCACGCAGAATGATCGATCAATGATCCATCAATGCGCTAATTGTTTAGTGCATCGAAATAGATTCCGTTCACGTGCGCTTGTAGGAGTTGATGTTTGCTACGCAGGTTCTGAGATCAGATGCAATGAAATACTTTCTCCCGAAACAAATTGTGCTCGAAATTGGATATTACTTTATGTGATGGAAATGTATCTGTGAAGCGAGTAGCTGTAATTCAATGTAATTCAAGGTTTTTAATGGTCTAAAAAGCAACATGCTTAACAATAACCATAGGATGGTGAAGATTGAAGTGTATAACACAAGATAAGGAATTAGATTAAGCAGTGTATAAGTGTTCGGGAAGCGAATAATGCAATAAAATTTGTCTAATTTTGTTTTAAAGTCATGTAAGCTAGTGGAGTGAGCAACGGTAGAAGGTAGACCGTTCCAAGTAAAACAGACACATATAGAATAAAAATGCCTTCTACAGTTCAGAAGGGAATGTGGTACCACTAGCACATTCATAGGCCCGATAATTTCTCGCATCCCTTCGCGTGAATAAATCTTGTAAGGGATAGTTTAGAGTATGGAATATTTTGTGAAGTAGGATAAGGTATCCTATGATTCGTCGATAGGGAAGGTCGGACAGATTCAGTTGAACTATCCTTTCTTTATAAGGCTTGTTTCAGATGCTTAGAACCAGTTTTGTTGAGCGGTGATAGATTCACTGCATAAGTTCAAAAGTCATATAGACTATGACTGCACACCGTATTTCATGACTGGTCTCAAGTATGTATTCATGATCCTTGAGAATATCTTGGGCGAAAATTTCCCAAATACCCGTTTGAGTAGATTTAGGACACGTGTTGCTGTTTTAAAAGCAATGTTAGTTTAAAGTGAGGTTTTTAAACTGGAGCTTATTCAAACACCCAAATCTTTTACTTCACTGCAATTTTCAAGAAATGCGAGTCTATATGTTTTGTGAACTCGACTCGATTCTTCACATTTATGATCCTGCATTTGTTGAAGTTAAATAGCAGTTTGTTATTCAACGACCAGCCTTAATATCAAACAGTTTTCTGAGCTCCGGATACAATACCATATCTTTATGTCATTCACAAATAACGAAATTTTATATCGTACAATTTCCGATACTTCATTGACATAAACCAGAAAGAGGATCGGACCAAGGACTGAACTTTGGGGAACTCCGCTAGTTGCTGCGATTGGTTTTGATAATGCACCATCGACACATACCCGGGTAGTGTAAACATATTAATCAATGCATTGCCGGATTTTGACATAATGTCATGTACAGGTGGATACATTTTGTTTATTAAATAAAAAGATTATTACATAGATTACTTTTGCGCGACTATTTCCTCCTGGAGGATGAGTCGGCTTCGTTGATGCCACGGATTGCGGTCACCCACGCTCGGCGGTCAGAAGCGAGACCAGCAGATTCTAAGCCAGGTCCCGTCCCACGTGCGTCATCCGTAAACCGATCGTAGAACAAGCAGCTCCACATCCGATCTTACGGTGACGAATTAAGTCTTCACTTGTCCTTCGCGACGACAACGCCATTCTGCGCATGATGTTAACGATAGTGTCACTCTGGTTAGTTCAGCGTTCGAGCCTCTCAGGATGTGGCTAAACCATCTCAGTCGGCGTTGTCTCAATATAGAACTCAGGCGAGGGATATCAAAACAACGGTGGCAAACCTCGTCATTCAATACTCGCTCATCCCATCGAACATTGAGGATGCGTCGGAGACACCAGTGGTCAAAAACCTCTAGTTTCCGCATATCCTCCTCGGGTACAGTTAATTCTTATTCCGAAAAATTAACTTTTTACTTTTTTGCTTCTATCAATGATTGCAACATGTACTATTATTGTAAATATATGCAGGTTTCAATCTCGTTTTCATTAAACCGCGCACAACTACTCTTTGTGTCACACCAGCTTTCAAACATCATAGACTTATAACATGGGTTTCATACTGCAAGCATTTATCTGTTTGATTTAGTAAGATTACTTTCGGGGAATTGTTAGTAGCTTATACTAAATTGACCTTTCAACGAGAGCCCGCATATAATTCACTGTGCGTCTTTAATATGAACAAAATTTGTGACGACTTGGTGTTAAATACTAGAGCATTAACTCAGTACACCAGCATAATCTTTCGTTCATAGAATTTAAGTGTAATAGGCATGCATACGTACACACAATCGGGCGCTCAGCATTCATTTGAAAAAGTTGACATCAGAATAACAAAATTTAGGCGGAATTTTCTGGAATTCGAATATATATCGAGTTATAAATCGTGGTCAAAGTTTCGATAGCAACACTTACATCACAAACAGATTAAATAAAAATGTGACTAGGTCGCATGAAGACTAGACAAGGCACAGAGTTTAGTGCGTTTTTAGAAAAAAAGAACGCACCACACAGTCTCTAGGCCAAGGCACTCTCTGTCTTAACCAAATGGTGTGAAGATCTCAGCCAAGTCGCTGATATTGGTTCTGTATATACAATTTGAAAAGAAAACACTTTAACTGGATATTAAATAACTAGAAAAGATGAAATCGAGGCAAACCTTCCTTGTTATACAACATTGTACGTCCATCTTGATCAACTTCAGCATAATCAATAATGCTTGTGAAGTACACGATGAAATAATACACCTATCAATTGCTGAAACTTTTGATCAAGGGCCAGAGAGAACTCATCCTAAATGTGCTTTGTGATCGAATGCATTTCGTGTGACTCGAAGCGCAGAAATGGCTTAGCAACCATCGGCAAAATACGAATTTCGATTTAATCAACCACAAAAATAAATATTTCACACAAACAGTATCAACAATGTTAACCTGCTGACTTTGAAATACTTCAAAACACGTGGAACTGATCTGAATGGTGACTTTGCTCAGAAGCGTGTCGGATACATATTAACAACACTGTCGTGTTTGAATGTGTTGGCTAGGCGTTGTGTGTGTGTGTGCGTGTTTTGAGTTTCATCAATCGATAATGTAAACTGAATGCAAAACGTGAAATATTTTCTGGACGTGCATGGGTTCATTTTGCTAAGTTTTCATTAGTTCTAGAAAAAGAGATTTCCAGAAAAGGTTTTCGAACAAGATGAATCTTCGCTAAAATGAGATACGAAAAATGTCTAGCACATAAAAATCGATTCCAAATCAAAATATACCAACCAAACTGTAACGGTGAATACAGGAATTCGTTTTCATTCACTTTTAAAGCAACAACATGCCATATTTAGAAGTTTGCATGAAACCGTAATGAATAATTGCTCATTTTAGGAAGATGCGCTTTACGCAACTTGGCGGATCTATATATGGATAGATTGTTCAGCGAATTTAAACCGAGGAATTATAAAATACAAATGAGCAGAGTTATTCAATATCGTTCTAGATTATTTATGTATTGGATGTTTTATATTGAAATATTTAGTATTGCCTTGAATGATTGAAGCTGGTGAAACGTTAGCCCAAATATAGCTCGATGAACAATCAACTTTTAACAAAAAATATACAAAAAATGGACGTCACTTTCACTGGATGTAAATAAAGAAGCGAAATTTGGAGGAACTTAAACTGAGGCATTCTCATTAGCAGTTACTGTGCATTGAATTCATGAAGTGATTCGATTACTTATACCGAGAAACAATGAAATCGAATGTACAAACTTTGTTAAACAAGCATAAGGGAATAATCTCAAACACTAGAAATCATTGATTGATCAAATGCTATCGAGCGCCGAGTTGTCTAAAAGAAAAAGCTACATGCGGAGACAACATACAAGAGCCACATTGAAACAATCCCTCAAAGCAACGCAATCACCCATCTCGGACAAAAAACAAAGAATTTGTATCCGTAGTTTATTCCTCGTTTACAAACAATAACTTGTAAAACTTGATCTTAACTTGAGGAATGAGTGAACTATGAACCTTGGCATGGTTTGGCATGCAGACACGAGATCAACACGTGAAGCAGCGAGAAAATAAAATGAGTTCCGGGTGTGGAATGATGTTACTTTGCACCGCAACGATAAGCGATTCGCCCAGAATAGGCAGAAATAATCGGGGTTTCAAAACAAAAAATGATAAAATCACAGTACATTAAATAGAAATGAAGACAAAACGTAAAATGGCTGCTATTATTCATCACAGAGTAGATCGCATAACACTGTTTGTAGGGTTAAATTTGTTAGAAAAAATGAAACCAGAAGTCAAATTTGAAATCACATGCAACCGAGAAAACATAGAAGAAAGAGTATCACTGGTGATTAGTTCACAAAACACATGGCACTTAGTCAAAATAACCGACATTTGTACTTTAGATGATCAACTGAGGATGTTCAATTACCGTTAGAGAATGTTTATGCCCAGAATGCCGAGAGAACGGAAACGGCAAAATTACGAATCGGGATGTAAATATAGGAATCCAAAGTGGAAATGACACTGTTTCTCCGTATGTATCTCGCCACCGAATGTTCCGAGGTCGATATGGTTTCCATCGCAACAATCGCTCCCACTAGCATTAGTACAACGGTCACGGCCAATATGATTTTCTTATCTGATTGCACCTCTAAATCGGTGCGATGCTTGCGTGGCTTGTGTTTCGCCGGGTCTCTATATTTCCGTTTTGAAAGCGTACCGTTTTTGCTCTCGCCAGCGTTTTTCACAGGCTGACCGTTTGGAAGATCTTCACTTGCAAGCGTACCGTTGAACCGTTCAGTGTGGTCTTCCAGGGTTTGATCCAGAGCAGATATGACTTGCTCATAAACAACAGACTGTACCATATCGGTATCAATTCGTTTTCGTATGACATCTGTGTTCTAAATGCAATGACAAAACAACAAAAATATGAAGGTGACACTGGATCTGCCAAACAAAACTACAGCGGTATTTCAATTCAAGGTGCCAATCTTAACGAATATATAGTTGCAATAAAGGTAGGTTAGGAGGCACTGCTCTTACAGAATAAAACAGCCCGAATCGTTGATTGGCCAGAAATTGGACACCTCAGTGAAAACATTTCACCTCACTGATCGGTTTCGATTTTGATGAATGCCTACAATCATTATCGATATATTATCGACCGACATTCTAGAAACATCGATTTTATGTGTTATAAAAGTAGTGTTAAATCTGTTGCGACTGATCTTGCTATTTGGGGGGAAATAAATCGTTATTTTACGATCGATTGGCTTTTCGCCATTTTACGTTGTTGGATAGTGAATTTTGGGATCGACTTGGTTGAGTGTCGTCTTTATCAAAGAAAATAACAATATAGTTGCAATAAACGTAGGTTAATAATTTAGTTTTTAGTAATCATTTCACACCAATCGGAAATAAGAAAGAAAAATTGTGACTTCAGTTGCGTTGAATGCCTGCATTTTTCATCAGTCGTTGTTAATAGGAAAAATAATTTGGCCAAAGTATCACAGACTACGCGCGCGATGGGTTGATGTTAGTTCCAATACTAGTAGGAATTCAGCCAATCACCGAATACATCTCGTCAAATGCGACACTCAACGTGGCAGAGCGCTCCTCGTCACGGTCATATTGTAGAGGGAGGGGGGAGGGAGTACGTCATGTCATCCGAAGCCAAATCGCATTCCTAGTTTTAAGATCTGTTACTTTGTCTGCACAGGCGTCAGGATACTCGATTGCATCCCGATTCGAATCTGAGGTCAAATTGTTCCAGCGTCAATCAATTTAATCGACGATTCCACAACACAAAAGCTCGCCAATTGGTCAAACGCGTTCATTACACACATGGCAAAGCATAAAGCACATCCCGTTACCACAACACTGGTCTCAACGCGTCTGTACCGGTTTTCAGATTGATCTGATTAGCAACTCGATTTCGTGGCGATCGGTTCTCTTTTCCAGCTTTCATCTCTTTAAACTCATTTGACAGACCTTGAATAATTCCACGTCGTTCTACAGTGGCTGACGTTGTCAATCTCCTCACATTTTCGAAGTTGTTGTCACACGAACCGTTCTCATGCAAACCTTCCGAGACCCGATTTGTTTCGGGTTCGCGCTTGTCGTTGTGAATCGTTTCAGCACTGCCTGCTCTTGCGTTATACCGGAGGGTGGCCTACTGCATATCAGGTGAAAGCTCGTGACAAGAACTTATCGTTAATTCACTTCACACTTCGATACTATAAACCGCACTGTTTCACCAATATTTAATTCAGATAATTCAGTTTCGTTACGAAGCATTTGGACATTAGAAATATTTACGCTAGTGAGAAGGAAGCGCTTCGTTTGGTATTCCATGAGATTTAGGTGGTCTTTAACAATCACTCTCGGCCAGGAAACAGGCCAGAAAACAGAATGAAGTTGACCAATTTGTTATGTTGCTTACATCCAAACACTTATACCCCACGTGCAGGCTTCGGGCTACTCGCTTTGATCAGGTGGACAATGAATATTGAAACGGTAGTAATGTGAAAATAAAACTTGATTTTGAAGCCACTGTTTGATAGAGATCGTACCATGAACCAAGATGTTTAGAGGTATTGCGTACAAGAGATCAAAGCACGCATAAATGATCAATTTGTTTTGTTTCTCTCAACCTCGCGCACTGACAATCCACTCCTGACATCCGGTGGAAACAGAAAGCTAATATTTAGTAAACAATAGTTCACAACGAAGGCGAACACAGGCGAGGATAAATAGTTTTCCCAATAGAATTCATTTTACGATCGGGTATATCGTTTCGATACATAGCCTAAACCAACTTTCACAAAGTAATGTATATATGTATATATAATGTATGCACATTAAATTTACACATTATATAATGCCTCCATGAAAATTTCGATTGTCTCAATACCTCTTCAGACGCATTAGTTTCGTTTCCTAATTTAGATGGTGTTTGTTGAGACGGCGTTTCAGTGGGCTCAATCAAGACTTCTTCGACGGGTTGCGTATTCTCATCGTTTTCTTCACCGAGACCAGATTCGGAGCTGAAAAGACAATGCAAGCAAAATGGGCAAGTAGTAAAGAACCTATGTTGGGATGAGCATGTTGTTCTACGAACGAATTACTACATCATGAGTACGAGACCGGAAAAGCCCGCGAAACTAATTGAAACGAATGGACTGCAGTGATAAGCAACGAGTTAAACAGAGAAACTATAGAAAAGCATAATTTCACCAAAATATTCATTTGCGTGCATTTCCATCACACCCCTAGACCGGCTTTGTGGTGTTTGCACTCATCAGGCAGAGGCAATACGATCCGGATCCGCATGCCTTGAAGCAGTGGAGAAATGGTAAACAAGTTGTGCTTGTAGACCTCCGTTGTGTAAGGTTGATATTGTTTTAATAAGCTCGAATCAAAATACAAAAGCATTCATTTGTGGTTTCGCCGTGTAAATTCAACATTTCGGTCTCAATGGCTGTAAATATTCGACACGCTTTGTTCGCTAACAAATCAATGAAGATGCTATACGCAAGGCTTATAGAGACGGGAAAGACTATACCCACCATAAAACAGCCGAATGCAAAACACAAGTTAATATAAATAAAAGCTGATACCATTATTTGGGTTGCTGGTAACAGAAACATGAATATTAATCTTGGCAAATTCGTGCAGCTTAAAATTGCAACCGATAAGCGATTGATTGGTTATCATTGCAGCAACACTAGAGATCGCGCACAATTACACAGACATTAGAAATGTCAAAAACGTGATCTGTCGTAAGTGAAACGATGAGACCGTAGCGCCCCCCGGCTCAAAAGCTTTGCTTGAACGAAAGTGCAATTAATCATTTTAAAATCTAAATGGATCGAAATTCGGTGACGATAATTGTGCAACGAATTAGAACAACGTCTCGGATAGCAAATGATAAAAAACATCACCGCAAATAAATAACCTCAATGCAAAAACATTTAAAATGGAAAGTTGTATCGAAAATATATAATGGAATGGACGGAAATTTTACACCCGAAAGCATACATACTAGTGGACACCACTCGCATACATTGTTTTATCTATGCTGCCAATAAAACTGAAAATGAAGAAAGTGAACCTACTCTTGGTTTTCGGTAGTAGGAAAAACAATGTGGACTGCAGCTTCCTCAAAAGGTTGTTCAGTCACGGTTTCGGGCACGATGACTGCAAAGTATTTATACGCATCAATATAAGTTTTATCAAATGCCAATCAAATTAAGTGCTTGGTACACTTCAATGCGTGGTGTGTAATTCTAGAGCTAATTACGAAGGTCGAATGAAGATGGGATAAGAGAGGTACGGCAAGTTATTAAAATAGAAAGAAAAAAAGATAAAACGTCCCAAAATTAGCGTCAGGAACATTGAGTATACGACAAGGGAATTTCGAACGACTCTAAAAATGATTTCAACTTGGCAGATTTTAAAATTGACTGTTGCTTAACTTCAATAGTGTACACCTGTTTTTTGATGACTTTCGGAAGGAATCATGAAACGTTAATGGCAGAAAACCGGTGCGAATGTGACTACACATACAGAGAGAAATAGCAACAAATTTGAAATTCGATGAAAGAAAATAAATAAATTAAATAAATAAATAAAATTAATTACAAATAAATATTAATCCCTTTCCTTGTTTAGCTCAAGCATTAAAAATATTATCCAAGATTTCTCAATTATACAAAACTTTAATAATGAAACTCAGTTTGGGAAAAACATATAGTGTATAGGAGTATATCGTTGTTGCAAATACTAATCAAATGCTTTATTTAAACCAAGCATTCAAAATTAACCGACAAACGATCGTCCATATTTCGATAATAAATCATAAAACGGAATGAAACATAATATTGTCCTGACCAGCTGTGGGCGCTTCCATTTCAGTTCGGAAGACCAACTCTACAACCTCGCCCGCGCACGTTTCCTCAGGAAGATTCATTTCAGGTTTCAAGCGACCCGGGAGCGTGGCATACTTGGAGCTAAACGTGTCTGGTTGAATGGGCGATCGTATACTCGCCACGCTGAAATTGGATGAGATCAAGGATGGGTAAAAATGAGAGTACAACAACCGATTAGGGTTTTAAAATCACCTCAAATTATGAGGGTCAAGTCAAATTTCGAACAAATTTTTGGGGTGGGTCATGTATTAGTGCAGGAATATATATGGTGCAATTCGGTAGTGAACACCGAGATGGAAAATTAGTTCACACGTCATTGAATTTGATCAAGTATCATTTAACAGGTTGACTTACCGAACAAATTGTGTTTGCGTATTTTTGATCGGGATAGAACTCAACTCGGAATACGATTTCCCGCTGTTCAAATAAATGGAGCCAGATAATTCGGAAAAAGTAAAGATGGTTTATTGACGTATATACACGTTTGAGCGAATTCAAGGCGGCGCATCCAGGTCAAGGCGAATCAGCAATAAAATATAGCAATATAAACGGGTTTAAGTCGAAAGATCAACATCAGAAACACTTTACTTTACAAACAGAAGGAAAGAGTCGATAAACTCCACGGTAACAAATGTTAAAAGGACTGCATATGGAATATTGCTTTGACGCGGCATTGTTACATCCCAATACTGCACCAGTACGCAACACAAAGTCAAGTGAATCATGATAATACCATAAGAAGAGATCAAGAATACTGATACTGTTTTTAACCGGATGACTACCGACAGAACAGAACAGAAGCAGCAGTGAACTGATAAGAGCAGGCGATGTACGGAGCTGATTATTCAGACACGTGTTTAAATTCCACGTAACATAGCAGGCAGAAACAACTAGAGTTCAAGCAGGAAAACTGTACCTCGCCTTGGTTACATGTCGACGTATCGCACAGTCTACAGGATCACATAGTGGGAAAATAAAAACATGATATCATCTGAAAACGCCTATGACTTTTATATCAAATCAAATTTTTTAGTAGAAACAATGGCAAGCCTTTATCGTAAGCATGATTGCGTTTAGCTAAATTCGGAAAGCATGAATAAGAACCCATTTCCATGGTTTCCATGGTAAATTTAACAATGATTTAATGGCTACTGAACCTTCGAATATCGAGAGTGCATTTGGTGAGCAATTGATTTACCTGAAACGATAAGAATGATTGCGATGAAAGATACTGGAATGTGGCCGAAGTCGCTTGGCTTGTTTCGCTTCTTTCAAACTGAGAAAAAAAGAACAGGACTGTGCGGAATTTCATGGGAAGGCAGTGTATGATTGTTACATGTTGAATAATACAAAGGGTTTCAGAATCAGGGAAGTTTCAGTTTGCGGAAACTTTTATGGTCAGCAGTAAACTGAAAACAACCTCGATTTACTCAACATTACTTCGTGTGCATAATATCGTGTTTAAACATCATTTAATGTTATAAGGTAAACTATGTGACAAGATGTTACAATCGCAGTTACAATAACCGCAATGATTATTACCTATTAGCTAGTTTCTTGTGTATCATTATTGATATCTAGAAATATTTCACTCGTACGGTCTGTTTTAAATTGTGCAACATTCCATGGAATTTTAAATCAAATTAAAACTAGACACATTACATCAGCGTAACAAACTAAATGGATTTATCAAAATCATTCGTCACATTTTTACTAAACTTAAAATAATTCGTAAACGGTTTGTTCATTCGACAAATATCAGACGTGATATTGTTTCCAAGCTAATTAAGCACTTCGAAGGTATAGTTTTGATAGATCTGAAGACCTGCAAACGGTTTTGGTCCACAGTTAGAGTACTTGTAAATGACAGCAGCATACTTGCACATTATTTTGAGTACACTAGATAAACCGATTAGCCAACATGTTAATTCGCCCCGGACTGTTGTCCTACCTTTTACTGTGTGAACGGGAAATATGTCGCGGAGATGATAAATTGATTGTAATCAAGCAGTGACAAGGTGAGCAAATACTGTTAGGCTTTTTGAGTTTGCTAATCTTGAGCATTTTCAACATTTCACTGGGATGATAAAATAAAATGGCTTAACGATACCGACTAGCCGCGTAATCTGGTCAGCTTTGGAAGATTAGTGCTCACATGCTTTGTGCCAATATGCGTTGCACACAACATTGCCAGCGGCACAAAAATTATGTTGAAAATATATACACCAGAACGATGTATTGATGGTATTTCGAATTTAAGTTGACTATAGAGTGTTCGCTAATTTTTGGCCAACTCAAAGCGAAACCAGCTTATTGTAGCGCGAAGGCGGCATATTGTTCAACAATCTCAGTCATTTCGATTAGAGCAATCAAGTCAACGATACATTTTCGAGAATCAACGCCTATTGGCTGAGCGAGAACCGACGATCACTATGGCAACAAAACACTACTGTTCGTCTCAATCAATGGAGCTGCGCATTTTCACCTCGGGGGTATTTGGTGACACGAGTTCAATATTCTCACCGAAACACTCACGTGAAGAAGCATTCACGATCGACCGCCCATCTCCAAAGCGCCAATGCAGCCGCGCTGGATTCACAGTCAAAGATCAATTGCTTTGATTTGCCCTGGAAATCGAAGTAATGTGCGATCGATTATTTCTCGAGAATAAAACAATCAGCTGTAGTGGATTATTGACGGACATGTGGACAAACGCACACTGGCACACGGAGGCTTATTGTGATGTTTGCACGTGACAGCCACTGATTGGCGGTCACGTGGATGAGAGGATGTCATGCACGCTGGTGTGAAGTGTTACGTGCACATGATCGTCAATCAGGATGAGTTAATCAGCGGAGGGTGTTAATGCGCGGAATGAAAAAAGTGATTGAGAATGAGGGACAACAATGGACACGAGGAGTAATGGAGTAACAACACCGAGAAGATTTGTAATCCATTCAACATGCGCACGTTTGAATTACCCGCAACAGTCGCTTAAAAAAACCAGACTGCAAAGTGAAAAAAGTATGATGAAGTATGTTTCATTTTACTTAGAGGCCATTATGAAACTTTGGTGCAAGAAAAGTTAACAATGACGTAGAGTAATTTGTGCAAGCTGAGATTGACTAAAATCTTTGGAATTGCATCGTGTTGCAGTTCATAACGAAAGGTCAATACAACTAACAGTTTATTGAAAAGGGAGAAGGACATAGCTTTATTCGAAAATGTGACAAATTCCATCTCTAGACTATCGTTGAAGGAACACCACGAATTATGTACAAATTACGCTTAGAAATATTCATAGAAGTTGTACACATAATAGCCCGTGATTGTTCAACAAGCAGTTTCTTTGGACAAAATTATCTTGATGCTAATGGGATAAAGAACCTTCGATATGAAGATCTTCTGGAAGGCAACATGATGTACTTTGATCGAATCATTGAAGAGGTTTGGCATTTATGGTATATGGAACGGAAAGAAATAGATCTCATTGAAAGCTGGTCAAATGAGTATAACTCTGAAATATTCAATGTAATGTACTCCACCAAGTAAGAATGCACCTGAAATTTCGTTACACAGCAGCAGTTACCGGTTAGATACTTGGCTGCTACGATTTCAATAACGTGAACTTTTCAACGGCTTTGGAAAAATAGACGTTTTCAGCATCATGATTACACAACGTGAAAAATACTACAACACCCACGATTTTCGATTCGCTTGGTAATCTTTTCATTACTGAAGCTTAAAGGAGTTGATAATGGAATCAATCACCATTAAATTAGCATCTTGGAAACCATGATTTTGTTTATCTGATTTTCATTGAAACAGAAAAACCAAAACAAGAAAACGCGCATTTTAAATATCACAAGTATGTTTTAGTGAGACAATGGTTAACCGATTTTCATTGAATAAAATGCATCGTTGCGGCGCAGCAGTTTCTGTACCGGCGTTCCGAAAGAGGTTAGTGTTCGATCCAATCGATGGATTGTAGGAATAGGACAAATGAACTTTAACCATAAATCCGGAGAGGAAAATTGCCGAAGAAACAGCTGAAAGTAGAAAGCAGTCTCTCCGATAGGTTTCAAAATATCGTCAATTCCGTTTGCCCACAGACACCCATTTTAGTTACTGAATCGATCGATATGAATGCATTGATGGAATACAACATGAATCTGTAAAGTTTCATTGATCATTTTCAACCATATCAAATAAAGCATTCAAAATGGCCAGAAACAAGAGGCGCGTGCCAATCGTACAAAACGAAACGAACAAGAAAACAAAACAACAGGAAACAAAGAGGTCTCGCCTGAACGAGTGGTTCTGGCCACGGTATTGAATGAAGAAGGCGCATTCCATACAGACTATGGAATGTTGTGCTTATGCTGTGGCGTCTCTTGACACAATGTGTGGTCTTCGAAGAGACAGATAGCAAAACAAGAAATTATATGAACTCAATCTCAAAAAGTAAAATATCTTTAACATGGACACCGTAGGCATCCATCAATGCGAATGAATCAAGTGAGCAGTTATCTCAACAATTTACACTGGGTTATTGTGTTTTATTACACAAGAATATGTGTAGTGAGCATTCGATACATGATATAAATGCGGAAATGTTTTCTGTAAAATAATCGAGATTGAGAGACGTTCAAGAAGGTGATGGTGAGGTATCTAATGATTTATTGTATTCTATTCAAGATTGGTTATTTCATTTCAACTGAAACGTTGATAGCATCGTAGCATTCTATTCGTTCAATTGAAATGTGAACCTTATTCTACCCTAGGTCTCAAGGTCAAACTCAACCCTACGCCAAGCTTAAAGTTTCAATGAACCTAATCTTGTTATCTCCCAGCAAACACTGGGGGCAAACACTCTGAAAACGGTACGGAATGTGAGCAGCACAATAATGTGAATCAGAAAAGTTTTACGCATTTTTTGAGCACAAAATAATATGGACTGAAAAAGGCCAACACATTAATTGCCAAACTTACTTGTTCTTGCTTAAGGTAAACGAGGAAGTGCTTTCCGTCGCATCCAAGACGATGAATTTGGTTCCTTCACAAAGGCAAAGATCATGTTAATTACAATTGGATTTACCATTGCGAAAGGATACATATTGTCATCATACCGTGATTATGCCATGAAATATTGACCAATACGTTATCATTCGGAATAAAAATCCATAAAAACACACTTGGTCAACAAAATCAAGTGATGTCCTATTTTTAAATAAATAATCAGGTTTATTGTTCATGCTTCCAAACTGTTAAGCGTATACATGTTTGCAATTATAGATCGTGGCATATACGCAGAGAAAGTTCAGATGGTAAAAACGATTAGCAGCATAAATACAAATTGAATTCAAGTAAATTGCCTAAATACAATCAGCATTTCTCCTAAGAAACAGAAAATACATAGAAATACGGAAGCAATGCTTCACAGGTGAAGAAAAATGTTGATTGATTTAATCAACAGAGATGATGGCAGGCGATACAGTCCCTTAGTCAAGGACTATGGTCTTGATCATGCAGATTGTCTATTCAGTCTTTGCATGCCAAAGAAAAGTAGTACATTAGCGACTGAAGATGCTTTTGTGAGTGAGCGTTGAAGGCTACATCGTCGGCAAACAGCAGACCGATCTTCCCTTTCGGAAGTCACGCTGAGATTCGGAGAAAACTCTATTAGCGAATTCATAGAGCCGCATATTTAAAACGATCAGGCAATTAACCGACGACATTTTGAAGAGAGATTTCTTAGTAGATGTTGTTGTATATTATCGCCCTTATTATTTAATAGCATAATGAACTTGGTGTCTTTCCTATCTTCTTGAATAAACTTCTACTGCCAGCACCAAAGTAGTAATCCGGGAAGTGGCAGTATTTAAGTTGTTCTATAGTGTTTGACGAGATCTGGTGAGATTTCATCGTCACTAGGAGCCTTTACTCTGGCAATTCGTGCTATCTCTAGAGTAAAGAGTAAAGAACCGATAGACCAATCATTTTAACTGCTGAGTTTTGTCGACCATCAAGTTAACATTCAGTAACCTAACGGGAGCTGTTTTAAAATTAGTTGGACCAATCGTTCTCTCGATGCAAATATACATAAAATAAAAGTTGACACTATCCACAGCTTTTAGTGTACCGAGGCTAATTTTAGTCGAATAGTCATTTGCACATCGTCACGCAGTCTAATGAACCTTATTACTAGCGCTTCTTGGAATGTGTAAGTTTCCATCTAATGGCATTTGTTCAAAGCTCAAAATGCTCACCGTTTCTCGTCACAGATGCTTTGGCTTCGAACCTGCCACTCGCAAGAACTTTCATTAGAACATAAGTTGAAGGCTGATTCTGGTGGACTTGCTTTGTCGAGCTCAGCTCTAGATGCTTGTTCAAATAGCACAGCAAAACGAGGTTTGCACATAAGACTGACGTTGCTCACGGGCTTATCACTCAATGTTAAACAGTGAAATCTAGCCTATGTTTAGTTTTGCACAAATGAATGAATGGTCAGTGTTATAGTCTGCGCTCTGGTATGATCTTTTGAATCATATGCTTTGCATATTAGCGCGCATAACAAGCATAAGTTGAAGCTGATGCCAATAATTTGAACTATGGTTTCAAGTACTTTATGGTTTTGTTTAAAAGTGTTTGCTACGCAAAGACTGGTCTGCTTGAATATTTCGAAAAAGGCATAATCTATTTTCATTTCTTCTACCTACACCGAACTATCCCAAACAGTTTGGCCAAGACACGTGATCTGCATCAACTCTTGCATTGAAATACCACTAAACAGTTTTTCTGCCGTAGCATTAAATATATTTCTGAGACTGTGATAGAACGAGTCTTTTTAACATGGGTCGTCACAGATTAAAAATCTGCGCGCTTTCGCTGCTACTTGGTTCAACTGCATTTACTAGGCTGTTTCATGCAGTCGAGGCTCATCAGAGCCACTTCATCACCAAAATAATGTGAGCTCTTTCTTTCAGTATACCAAAATCTGGCTGCTGTTTCTTGCAGTACAGCCACGTTGGCTTTTGACCTTTTTCGCTCAATCTTCATGACAGATGATTATTCAGCGTTTCAAATGTACAAGACTCAATAAAAATTTAGAAGGTATAGATTCGCATTTTTAGAGCTGATCCCTTTGAAATAGCAGCGTATGTTACTAGTGAAGAAAAAATCAATCTGATTTTCGGTTGGTTCCTAATCTCTACGCAAACAAGATAGAAGAAAAAGGCGAGATGTCGTCTTATTAACTGGAGGCTTCTCAGCTTGAGGCAGGCCGTAGCTGGGATTTGAAAAGCTATCGCACCACGAAAGCATCCCCAATCAGCAAGATCTATTTCACTCGAGCCATAGCTTTAATCCGGTGTATGCTAATTCCCGTGGTATTTTTTACAGAAGTGTTATGGATTATTACTTCTGGTGTGCTGAGATTTACAACATGGCAGTCAAACAGGGATAACTAGCTTTTGCTCATATATTAATTGCTCTCTCTCCCTAACATCATTGAAATTAAAGAAACGATTGATACACTTGGACACCGATGTCGTCGCTGGAGTTGAGAAATTGAGCACACCTACGAACTGCTTAACGGATTTCTCCTTGAGGTTGACTCCCGGAGTCGTTACATGATTGGATACAGCCACAAGCAGTCAAGGTTTGAAATTATGCTTTCCTTTCCTTGGGTGCCAGGCGACCGCTTTCACCCCTTCCTCTATCATTAGATCCAGTTCGGTCGGGCCACACAGGACTATACGTGCAGGTCATGAGCTGGACTTTATTGCTAAATAGCTATATGAGACGCACGCTGTTAGAGCAATTTCGGGAAGGGGGAATTATCCTAGAAACCAATTCGGCTATGACAACCTCGAAAAATTAACGGAATACCAGCTGATCATTTTGCACACACACGAACGGTATATGATAACAAAAAGTAAAAGCAAAGAATGTCAATATTTACCAGAAAATTTCCTGAACTTTTTTCAAGCCCACGAAGACAACCAGTCCCTCACCGCTTATACCCAAATTAAATTTTCTGCTTTGTGTTGCCGACAATGAATCTTTCGTATTGTCCTTGGACTCTTGCAATGGTGAATTGTTTGGCTCGATTAGCTCGATTTTGTGGTGAGGCTAAAATTATCAAGAGAACAGTGTACGCATTAAAAGAATTAACCGAAACATAATACATTGACAACTCAGATATGTGAAATCTTATTTAGTTCAAATACGAAATAGGAAACCAAAAATGATCCATCATAACGACCTGCTATGCATGCAATTGCATTGTCATTATCGAATTCTGATACTAATAATCATGTTTGCACGATTATTTTGCGGAAAGAAAGCTGCTGAACTGTTGCAGAAGTGATCATATAAGAATATTACGAAGGCGAAAGTAGACAGCTACAATTTACGAATTTCTATGATTAATCATGGTACACGACGATCCGAGGATAAACATACCGAAAAATTAGTATAAAACCAAACCATTTATTCAACGTTTGAACCAGATCAAAATACAAGATTGAACGGAGATACTATTATTGCCGTTAAATGTTCCACAAGTAAGCACATCACTTGGTTCGAGAAATATAAAAAAATGGATCCCCGAGGAGTTTCCCACTATGCAAAAAAGTCAACCGACCCCAACAAAGAAATTGCTTTATCTTATGCGTAACACATCTCGAAATGACCTACTGTGTCCTTCGTTAATTTGGCATAGTTATCGCATGCAGATCATTTTTACAATGGAAATATTTGATAGAAAATAATTCTAAACAATACATGTTATGTAACATCAATGGTGATAATATGATCGTAGTACAGTCGACCGCATACTCTGGCTGGGTCCTGTGTACAGTATAGAAAATGCTCGTATTCCAAATGATCTACTCTATGGTGAGTTGAAATCATGAAGTCGACCTTTGCGCAGACCGAACTTGCGGTAAAAAGACGTTTGCGAAAGAGATATGAAAGCTCTTGGCATTGACCCGGCGACCTGGAAAGAACTTGCTCATGACCGCTCATTTTGAGGATACTGTGTAAATCGTCATCTGCAATATAAAGGAAGAACAGATACAGCTCTTGACTGCTGAACGTAGATCACGCCGCTGGCGTGCAACTGACGCTGATCGACCGAGTTCTGCCTATCGTTGCGAGCGCTGCGGGAGAGATGACAATCAAAACGATCGCGTACCCAGACACCACTATCTTTTACCGATATTCTATTCAAGAATTTGACCGCCAAGTGAGTAGGAGAATGGAAGTCAGTTTTCAATTTACGACATTTTACACTAAAAAATAAAATGGATCACATTTCCCGCTGGTGGAAGAGAACATATCCGAGCCTAACTGGAAGCAATCCTATACAGCGTAAATTATCAGCTAGATTGTAGACAACATTTCTAGTCAAATGCTCGTATTCTTTTGTGAAGTAGTAATTTAATGGTTTTTCAATTTCTTATCTTAAGGTCGAATGCCGAGAGAATTCTGTGTTTATGACAGCACAACCGGGTGCAGCATAAGATGGATATATTATGACCCGTCACGGGCTGTGAAGTAGATAAATACTTGTCAAGTTTGCATGGTATATGCGACGCAGTTTATAACGGTGTATCCAACTTTTACATGCTAAATTCTTTCAGATTCGTCCCCAGAATTAATTTCTGCTCCGTTATTAGAACACGTGTTACGACTAATATATTGAAAAGCGTGAGGTTATCAAACTTGCGGTGAAATTGTCGCGCACCAGCCATGCACCACAGTACTCATTACATTACTCATCAATAACTCACAACTATTCTCAAGAGCCGGGTATCGAATGGCGAATGTATTATCAATTTGACAAGGGACCCTACGGTTTAGGTGATGACATAGCATTTTGCTGCTACCTGATGTAGAATACAGTAAGAAACACTGACATGGTAAGCTTTACTGTCTTTCTGATAAAAATGGAAAATAAACTGAAAATATCTACTTCATTGATTGGTGATCCATATAAACAATTCATGTGCAAACTGAATCAAAAACTGCATGAGCCGAAACATATATATGGGTTTGTTTATATTCTTCCGAAAGGTTGAAGAATAAAGTGACTCACAATGACAGGAAAGGGCACAATACCATAGGTTGGCAATCGTGACACACGATTTAGGAGTTCTACTTCCGCCTCTTGTGCGGTCAGTCCACTGAAAATGATAGCGAATTCATATTCAACAATTGCAACATGAAAGAAAATTTGAACTGATTAATGAATATTTAGTAACTTGGATGAGGAAGTGGAAGAATAACTAGTATGTTGATGGTTTGTTGCATTGTAAAAACTAAAGGATTTTGTTAGGCGTACTAAGATTTTAATATGGCAGCGATCTGTCGAACGAAACTCAGTGCAGCTTTTCGTATACGACCACAAATATTACATTTACTCTAATCTACGAAATTCCTTAGTCGTTAGTGGTTCATCACCGTTATTCGTTGCGAAATGCTTATAGATCTCCCTTGCTTTCAAATTCATGCTGAAAATGCATTTGATACAGAGAAAATAAAAAAATTCTAGAATGAATAATTTTTCACCAAATAGGAATATTTCAAAAACTCATAGATCAAATTACAATTAATATCAAAGTATTGTGGTGCTCACATCCCCATCCCTTACAATTAATATCATTTTTGACCTCGCTTTCATGAACTAGTAATTCTGGAATTTACTCTTCTAATGCCGGGTCAAAAGGAATACTCTGATATGTAATCGTAATTATTGTCCAAGATTTGTTTAATACATCGTTGTCCTGCAGCAAAAACTGCATTTGAAAGCTGCAAAATGCATCCCGAATGCCGGCCAAAACACAACACAGCATGGAGATGCTAAACAATAAAATTTTATAAAATCAACGGATTATATCGTTCGGTCAAGAGTCCAGCAAGCATCATGTTAGGTGTGTTTGAGTGAACATGTGTGTTGGGCAAAGGGATCATGAGGAAAGCTTGTTCTGATGCATGAGTGGAAAAGCTGCAAGGAAACGCTCTTGCTGATTTCGCTCTACTAATTAACACTATTCTAGTACAGTTTGCATGTTTTCGACGCGTCAACCCAGTTTGTATACACTTCAGTCGTATGAAAATGTGTAGCAACATTAGTCCCTCCGTACTAGCATTCCCCATGTAGTGTTTTTTTCGTCGTGATTGTATAGCAATGGAGCAAAGATAAGTTTCATTGATGTAATGATTTCTTTTATGAGGATGATGATGAAAGCGAGGTAAAAAATTGTGTATAGCAGTATATGAACTAGATTATTCATTATTGGTAATGTAACACGAATCGTGCCGTAGCATGGAACGGTTTTTGTATCCTCTCTCAGCAACTATAAATGAAATCACAGCCTGTTCAAAAAACAGGAGTTGGATTTAGGTCATAAAGAATGCTTGTAAATCGTGTTCACGAATCTGCGTGTTGACTGACGCAAAGCATGTTGCGGTTATCTTTTACTACCTAGCACCCAGACAGCACCATTTCCGACAATTTAGTTGGAATCATCATGTCAATTCTCTACTTACTAAAGTTCGACTTTTGTATTCGAATTCATGGCGTTGAGCGTAAACTTATTGCTCACTTCAACTCCTCGTGTATATTACCCCATATTTCACGCTGTTTACATGCTATATATTTCAAAAGACTCCATGTTAATCAAAACATTGTATCCCTATCTCCCTTTATAGTGAAGAAAATCTGGAAACCGTTTTGAAGCATCATTTTTACCTTCAAGCGGTCAGCTTAACAATATTATCCTCAACGATACCTCCCAACTGCTGCTTTACCATCACCTCAAATGGCGAACATCTTCAAAAACCCGATCGAGGCATAAAACTGCCCCCGAAATTTCTCAATAACGAATGTCTTTTATTCCATTCGCGTCAACATATCTTTGCCAAAAAGATTTTTTATTGCATTTTCACGATCAAATTTATTACGTTGTTATTTAGTGTATCTATTTCACGAATACTATTTTTCGTAATATTTGAACATATCGTTCTCTTTGGCACGAATCCAAAACTGAAATTTCGAATATTTTCTGGTAAAACATTACAGATATTTTCTACATATACGCGATTAAAAATAGGCGTATACAATTCTATCAAATCTGCCAATAACGACTGACTAGGCATACTTACCGAAGGCGTTCGTGCCTTTGTTTAATCCGCGCTTCATCTTCTGCAGTCTGAGAACAGAAAATGGTGAATCCATTCAAGTAGTTCCTCTTGGAATCATCCAGCGATTTCGATGCATTTTGGTTTTCAGTTTGCGCTTGTTCTGGTTCATGTGTCGTTGCATGTGATGGTGAATTTTGAGTTCCGGTGTTTAGCAAAGGTTCATCCGGCTCAGGCGCATCACCGAATTCGGCTAAATCAGACAAAATTAAACAGCAACCGGATTAGTTTATGTATATAATGTAAAGTTAATACAATAAATACAAATTGGAAATTTTAAAATCCTATTGGGTATTGGTCCGTTGATAAAGTTTAATTTGCATTTCACTTATTATGCATAACCATTATTTTCAACAAACTAAAATCTGAGTCATATAAAAGATGAGACAACCTTAGAATCGCCAAATTCGAAGAGAATCTATATCGAATATGCTTGGACAGGTATAAACACTACAATTACCATAGAATTGGTACACACGTTATCTATCCGGATGCCGCTACGTCAGTGAATTTGAAGTAACCAATGTCTTTCCAATAAGTAAGTAATAAGAAGTAATCAATGTTTTTCCATCACACACTCCACGACCGGTTTCATGCTGTTTATGCTCATCATGTAGAGATAGTAGAATTAGAGTCCGCATGAGCTTGAAAGGAGCAATGTCAAAAGTTTGTCGATTGAAGAACTAACAAACCTAAAAACATCGGTCACCAAAGACATAAATATATAACCGACAGTATTCATCGTCCATTGAAGTTTGATAATTGAGACCAAATTAATCATGACTGATAATTTCGAATACATCATTTACATTTTTCCAATATTTCTTGACCTGAAATCACTGTATGATTCTGTTTATAATGCCATGTGGTATAAACTTTATCGATTAGTAGTATCAAAGTTTAACTTTGTTTATCACTTTACAACCGATTAAAATCCCAATTTCTGGGGAAATTTGGTTTTTAGTGGCATATTAACTTTTTCATACGCGTTGTTTGGCACTGTAAGAGAAAACACAACTTTCCTTGTTTGAATACAAACTTCAACTCCGAAGTTGAGTATATTTTAAAATCTCACCATGAGCAACTGTGTAATTTTGAATAATTAAACTTTCTATTAAATATTCAAATATATAAAGCAAATACAACCAATTAAACGAACGGAAAAAATTATTTTGTGAGTGAACCACGTCGAACCCAGTGCTGCTATCTATCTAATCGACGAATTTTGCCCCAAACTACTAATAAACTATGATTTTGATTTTATTTATACATATATATATATATATATATATATATATATATTTGCACCTATATTCCACCCTGTGGTTATTGTAAAGTTAATTGCTTTTTCAACCATAAATCTTGAATCTTGACGACGTGAGTGTTGTGACAACAAAAAGCGTTCGAAATGAGCATGTCATAAAATAACAAGCTATCAACAAATGGTGTATTAATCAAATGTAAATGTATCACTGGTTTATTGCTGGAAAGTATTTGCATGCGTGAAGAGCTACAAGACAAGGCTTTTCCTTACAGAAACTATCGTGAGCGATAATGTGAATCTTGAGAATGAATTCCAAACTCCAGATGTTGGAGACATCTAAATCATCAGAAGAAGACTCGTACAATGTATAATGTTGCACAAATCTTTACAACAACATATATCGGTCGCCGTTAGCGTTTAGAACACTTGATCGAAAATCACATTGTGATACTGTATTTGAACACCCTTTTTAAGTTGTAACAATGACGTCAAAGTCTAACTTTCTTTATACCAAAATACATTTTGCTGTAAAATAATGATTGCTTTTGCTGTTTATGAGTTCACTGGTATAAATTTGAGTGAATTTAGAAATCAAAAAACATAAATGCGAGATTAAGCAGTAAATCTTAGCATAGGTTTTACGTGGACTGCAATTGTTCTCAATCTGACATACTTGTAATTATTGAAGCCTAATTTTCCAGTGAATGAAATGAACAGGCTCATGATTCTACTAAACTGTTGATAGTATAGCTGAAGGTGGTTTATTGGATTAACAGTTAGAATCGGGAGCAAGTACTCCCTATAACAGGATGTAAAATAGGTACGTATAACTTTTGTAAAAAGACTGCAACACACTAGGGGCGTTATGGATGAGTGATTCATCATTGTAGGCACGGATTGCTACTGGAACCGGAGCTGAGCACCAGGCTTATTTTTAAGCGTCGGACCAATATGCCATAATTGTTTGATGGGAAAACATTATGAAGAGACAATTCGGTTTTTATTGATAAGGATAAATTATTGCTATAAAATTATCATGTGAGTAAATAAAATAAATGATATACATATGATATTCAAAACTTTTAGCGACAAAGTACCTACCTTGTGCAATCAAAGCCCCTAAACTTGCAATCATGGAGGGAGGGCATGCGAGGCGACCTTGTGCCATATCCCGTCTAATTTGGAGGTACACAAGATAACTGAAAAATAATAATTAGCAGCAACCTATCAGACTTAAGGCAGGGATATATGGTACACAATCGCATATTGCGGTTTGAAATGTGCCGAAACGTACATAAAAATTATGCATAAAACAGGGATAGATATCGTTATTAGGTTTTAGGCTCAATGAATCATAAAATCATTTACAAGTTTAAAGTAACGGAAAGATATGCAGGCTCTCAACTTAGTGGATATGAACAAACATAATAAAATGTAGCACATAAAAGTGATATTTTCAATCTCAAATAGGTATGGATAATTTCAGATAGGTTTACGAGCTTATAAAAGAAACTACATTTTAATTGACCCCGTTCATCAGCATCTTCAATAAACGAGAAACGAAATTTTATTTCTATAAATAGGTAGATAGATTAGTGTGTAGAGTTCATCTTCACGCACTAAAATGCACTTTTTAGCACGATTTGGACAGTTTAATTTCAAATATCCTCACCAAAAAAGGTTAAGGAAATTTTAATGTTTTCTCGAAACCTTAACAATGAGAGAAAATATATTTGTTTTCGAAAAAAATGTGAGTAACGCATTTGGAATATAAAACATTAGACATTTAAAATTTCAAAGTATTTCAGAGATAAAAGTATTATAGATAATAATACTAATTGCACCATAAAATGTATTATAAACTCAAATCCACACATCTGCAGCTAGAATTCATACAGTATTCAAGGTAATCCAATGGTGTGAACTAAAAAATGTGAAGTAGATTGAGTCAATTTATATTATATATATGATATATATTATATTATTATATATATATAATATACATTCAAATTTGTCTGTTCATACCATTGGATGACGGAATATGTATGAATTCTAGCTGCAAGAGTGGTGAGTTGAGTTAGAATAATTTTATGGTGCTATATAATATTAGATGATATAAATATATATAATTGCGCATCGGCCGTCAAGTTAAAATCATTTTTAAAAGCCTGCTACATGCGGATTTAAATCAAATAGAAAAACCTCGTTACTCATAAAAATGCAGTGCATTCGTTTGCTCCTCATAGAAAAGTTCATTTCGTGATATATTGCGATAATGGCTAACTTAAATAATTCTGAAAGATATAAGCTGAAGCCAACTTCCCTTGATGAAACTCTGACGCTGTTGTACAGATAGAAAAGATTCAGCTTCCCTGAATGAGGTTTTTGACCGCTTTGTTGCTCGATAAAAGTTGAATAGATGTGAATTAATTTGGAATGTAATATCACGGAAAATGTTTTGTGACTGCAAATCTGATATACATTATGTATATGTATATTGGCAAAAGTGTTTGATTGAAATTGATATAAAACCTAATCAATTCTATGAATTCGTCCTTCTAACGTGTAAATAAAACATATTTATTTAAAAGTGGCAGATAATCTGCGTCTTCGAATGTTCGAAATTAAAGAAGAAAGTACGGAATTGTGACTATCCATTTTCAGTTAACACAGAAGATTGAAAACTGGCTATGTACTGTTGAAACATTTACAAATACCAGCCTAGTATTCAATTGAATATAAGATAACACATGTACGATATAGATGAGATGAAGTATTTGAAAGTGTTTTCATCCGATATTATAAAGATAAGTATATTATAAACCAAACTCTAATTGAGAAATATAGATAATAAAAATTAGAATTGATATTAACATTACAGAAAAGATAATTTATTGATGTACCCTAATGTTATCTAAACGGTATATTAGCTACTTTCAATATTGATCTAAAGACTAACTAAAGCAATACGATAAATAGAAGCGCAGACACTTACAGATAACTCTGACTTCTTCTCTTATCTGCTATCGATGATCAACAATAAACATAGAACTAGAGATTCACGGACATCAACCAAGATTCTGTTACGGGTGTATAGATGTATATTCAATGTACATCAGACCCTCGGACAGCGCCACACCCACGAATGTTCACTCGTGATTTAGCCTTTGAAAACACATAGCCTAGTAGTTCAGCCTATAATGATATTTGCTAAATATACGCAAACATATTTGGAGCATTCTATTCTTATATATCTTTATGCATGTTAAACTATCAGCTTAAAACCTGACGGTCACTAGTTTGCAATAATAAAATTAAGAGATAACAGATAAGAAATAAAATAATGTGAATGTGTCATCCATTTACTGAGAGCAAACGCTTTGTAAGCTGTACACAAGCTCTATACAAAGTTTCGACAACGATGAAATAGCAACTGAAAATAGCTTCAACTTCTCACGTATTCGTTAATTGCTCTACCGCAAATATATATTTTGCATGATGGGATGCATACCGCATATATACGTGATAAGCGTTTAAATAGCACTTTGAATAATTAAGATCACATAGATGTGCACAAATCCAGCAAGTATTAAGCAAAACGAATGATAAAACCAACCCATTTTAACTTGTTTTGTTTACCATCTCAAACTCGTAATGGCGTTATTGTGAAATTGATTAAACTCTGACTAGATTCGAGCTGATCATGGCAATAAAGCTCTTTGATTTCAAGTTATGCTGACGATGTTCTTAGTGACTACATGTAGCAATTCCATGCAGAATTTGACTAATATAGTGAGTTATCAAGTTTCCAAAAAGCTACGAATACTGGAAATTTTCACGGCATGTATGATGGGATCAAGAGAGCCATTGGTCCAAACAAACTTAAAACGGCTCCCAGTAAGTCTGCATCTGGTGACCCGATTGTGGACAAAACTCAGCAGATGGAAAGATGGGTAGAGCACTTCTCCTCTCTTTACTCTAGGGACAGTACGGTTTACCACATGTATTTGAAAATGTCGAGGGGTTGCCGACTATTGAATATCTAGATACTCCCCCTACTCTTGATGAGCTCAATAGCGCAATCGACCGCTTAGTGAATGGGAAGGTCTCTGGTGACGACGGAATTCCACCTGAGCTCATCAGAGAGGGTCTTTTTAAAATGCTTGATTTGATAGACTGCCTCCCAAGACTGCTAAAGCTCGTTATTCCGTTCCACTCAGGCATGAAGGGCTCAGTCCATTTTAACGGTTTCAGCTCAGAAGCCTTTGAAATTTGCCGAGGCTTCAAACAAGGGTGTGCTCTTGCTCACACGCTGTTCGGCATTTTCTTTGCTCTGCTTCTGAAGCACGCTTTTAGAACGAGAACAGAAGGTATTTAACTAGGCATGCGAAGTGATGGCAAGCTTTTCAACTTAAACCGATTGAGAGCACAAACCAAGGCACAAAATGTGCTAATTCGTGACCTTGGTTCAACCATTGCGGATAACCTCTCGCTAGACACGGTGATTAATAAGCGGATTGGCAGAGCAGCTGTCATACTGTCTCGTTTGAACTCTCTTGGTTAGGGTAACCGCAAGCTAACTGTAAAGACAAAGATGATGGCATACAGCGCGTGCATACTAAATGCTTTACTGTACGGCAGTGAAACCTGGACCACCCACGCAAAACACGAACGGAAGCTGAATGCTTTCCATCTACGAAGCATCCGTTGTATCTTGAACATATCGTGGATGGACAGAGTGACTAATGCTGAAGTGCTTTTAAAAGCTGGTGTAAGAGCATGTTCACTATATTGCGACAGCGCCGCCTGCGCTGGATTGGTCATGTTTATAGAATAGAAAATGGTCATATTCCGAAAGATCTACACTATGGTGAGTTGCAACTAGGAAGTCGACCATTGGGCAGACCGCACTTGCGGTACAAAACGTTTGCAAAAGAGATATGAAGAACTTGCTCTTGACCGCTCACATTAGAGGCACTGTGTAAAGCGTCGTCTGCAAGCTGGGAAAGAGCTGATACAGTTCTTGTCTGCTGAACGCAGATCACGCCGCCGGCGTGCAACTGACGCAATACAACCGAGTTCTGAATTTCGTTGCCG
>JACCGJ010020942.1:0-21722 GCA_013407085.1 Atriophallophorus winterbourni | reverse complement strand
AAAATTCGTCAATTACTGTAAGCAAATAGCGATTCCGAGTAGATGAAGGAATGGGCCCTTTAAAATCGATACTGAGACGTTCAAAAGGATGTGTTGCTTTAATGAGTGGCTCATTGTAAGGACCGAAAAATTTTGGCCTAAACTGAGAACATACAAGGCACTGCCGAATGACAGATTTGACGTCATCAAGAGAGAATGAAAGATTTTTAGATCGGGTGAAATGAAATAAACGTGTGATACCCGGGTGGCACAGTGAGTCATGAATGGACTTTAATTGAGGAAGCGAATGTACACTGGCACAAAATCCACGAGACAAGGCATCAGCTACGGTATTATCAGGACCCGGTCGATACACCACATCATAGGAAAACTGAGAGAGTTCTATACGCCAACGTTTGATTTTGTCGTTCTTGATTTTACTGGCGATTTTCGTATCAAACATAAACGAAACGGAGCGTTGATCAGTGATTAGTTTAAAATGAGACCCAATGAGATAATGTCTCCATTTTCGAATTGCTTCAATGATCGCGCATGCTTCCTTCTCGATCGCGGGATGATTACGCTCACTCGGAGAGAGTGTGCGAGAGAAGAAAGCAACCGGACGTCCGTTTTGGTTGAGAGTAGCAGCTATTGCTATATCGGATGCATCTGTTTCGACAACGAGAGGTACGTCACGATCAACCGAGAAAAGAGATGCTTGCACTAATTCAGATTTCAGGGATGTGCAAGCGTTCAAAGCTTTCCCGGACAGTGGGGAGATTTTATTGTGAACCAAAGGATGGATTTTGTCGGAGAACTGGGAGAACCATTGGGAATAATAAGAGAACATCCCGATTATTCTTTGTTGTGCTTTGGCATCACAGGGTGGAGGCAGCTTGAGTAAGGCATCAAATCGTTCAGGGTCTGGTTTCACATTTCCAGCGGATACCTCATAACCGAGAAGTTTAATGCGCTCTACGGAAAAGGTACATTTGTTGCGATTCAAAGTAAGCCCATATTTATCCACTGCATGCATAAATTTGCTTAAGTTTACATCATGATCATGCTTATCTTTCCCACAGACGGTTATGTTATCGACGTAGACATACGTTCCTCGCAGAGATTCTTTGCGTATTAACTCATCCATGGCCCGCTGGAAGCATGCAACTCCGTTGGTTACGCCAAATGGAATACGCCGGAATTGGTAGAGGTTGCCACATGCTTCAAATGCAGTGTACCGGCGCTCATTCTCCTTTACAGGAATTTGGTGATATGCGCTCTGCAAGTCTAAGGTGCTAAAAACACCAAACTGTGAAATCTTTTGGATCATGTCATCGATTCGAGGCAGAGGGTAGGCGTCTAGATATGTGAATCGGTTGATAGTTTGGCTATAGTCAATGACCAAACGTTTCTTCTGTCGTTCATTTGTTGTGACCAACACCTGGGCGCGCCAAGGCGACTGGGAAGATTCCTCATTTAGTAGCTTGGCAACTTCAGCTCGAATGAAATTCTCTTCGTTATGACTGTATCTTCTGGACTTGGTGCATATCGGACGACATGATGGGTCCAGATGAGGGAAAAGTGAAACAGGAGTTAATGTAGTAACGGATAAACTACACAAAGAAAATGGGGCTTGGATTCCTTCGAATGGTATTTCAACTGCTCGATGGCGCTGAAGAAAATCATGTCCAAGCAACACATCGGCACATAGATCAGGAAGGATAGAAAGTTTCACATTGTTGTAACGAGTACTTTTGTGGACGAGTGATACAAAACAATGACCTTTTGTATTGCTTATCATCGACGTAGAAGCCAACACAATTTGGTTTTTCGATTCCAGGATAGGCCAACCGTTTCGACAGACGATACTTTCGGAGATGTAACTCTCAGAACTACCCGTGTCAACCAGCGCCTGTAAAGCTATACCGTTGACGACAACTCCGGTAATTGCTTTATTAAGACTGGCCGGCGCAGCAGCGTTGATAATCGTAGAGGTCAGAAAAGGAATTACCGATGCAGTGTGTTTTGCTTTGTTTGTAGAACGGCATACTTTTTGGAAATGACCTTTCTTGCCACATGATTTGCACTCCGCATCCCTAGCGGGGCATTTCGAGCGTGGATGTCGATCGTAACCGCAAAAGAAACAGCTGGAACGTGCGGAAGCCAGAGTTGTCTCAGAACTGAAAGGAGTTGAATCGGTAGTGGCGTGAGACGCATCGATTGCAGCAGCACCGTAATTACTAGGTGCAGGCTGGATAAATGAATGAGATTGACGTTGGGCCAAATCGAGGGCCTTTGCCTGGTCGAAAGCAGTCTGTACATCCAGTGTCTTGTTTTCCAACAACCTCTGACGAATGGCGTTAGACATAAGCCCGCTTATGAATGCGTCCCGAATAGCATCTTGCTGATTTTGTTCAGCACTAACGACTTTAAAGTCACAATCCTTTGCAAAATTACGCAATTTCTGCATGAACTGGTCAAGAGTTTCGTCGCGATTTTGCTTATAAGTGGCAAGGATATGTCTTGAGAATATCTCGTTTTTGGGCTGAACATAAAGAGAATTCAAGGTACTGATGGCTAAATCGTAGTCAGTGCATTGAGAAATGATTTTATAGACAGCAGGTGACAGGAAATGGATAAGAGTCTTCAGTTTGTCTGGGTTGAAAGATTCAACTGTATCGAGAAAATTCGTAAAGGTCAAAAACCAGTGTTTCCATGAATCGGTAGCTTCTGCAGCGTTGGGATCGGTATCGAAGCGTTCAGGACGGAGTAAACGATCCATTTTTTTTAGTTGATTAAATTGTAACGAGATAGAGTGAATGATACTTCCAAACGATTGAGAAGATAACGCCTGATAGAAAGGCTTTAATCAACTAAAGAACACGAGTATGAGCTACAACAAAAAGAAAAAGGTTAGATGTGTAATACGGTAAAATAAGCGTGTGTACACAATAAAAGGAATGTCAAAACAACACGACAAGCCTTTCCCGCAATCGGGTATGCTGCAAGGCAGCGGAGGTTTGGAATAAGGGTTTTCCTTCCCTCAGATGGACTGCCCTCCCAGGCTGACGAGCTCCATCTACCCGGAGCAAACTGGTTTTGAGGCGCCAGTCATCCGCCTTCGCCCCTTCTCCTGTCAGTAGAAGCAGTTCCGCCACGTGCAGGCCAGGAGCTGGGCTTTGGTTGTCAGAGGCTGTTTGAGACGCACGCCATATGGGAGCATTTTATAGACAGTGGGAGCTCATCCCCACTGCCGCCCCCGGCTGTGACAACCTTGGAACCCAACGTACAGACACTGCTAGATGTTGGTAGTCAAGCAATCACGATGCGCTCTTTATTGGACTACCAAGTAGATGTTGCTTGTCTGTCCAAGGTCCGCCTTCCCGGACACGGATCCAAATCGATCAAGGTCCCCGGAGTCGATCGTACTTATTGGCTTTTTTATAATGGGCCCGAGGATGGATCTGGTCAGCATGGAGTAGCGATAGCGCTCAGCGACCATGCTAAACAAGCATTCATGTCATGGATGCCTGTATCCCCGAGAATCGCGGTGGTCCGGCTGGGGGTCACCCTTTAAATATAACAGTCGTTTCGGTGTATGCCCCAACCTTATCAGCCGACCAAACTACAAAAGACGACTTTTATAACCAACTTCAATTCGTAGTCGATAGAGTTGCTGGAAACGACGTACTGGTTGTGGCTGGTGACTGGAACGCTCGTACAGGATCAGCAGATTCCGCAACAAACCGAATCCTGGGAAAATTTGGCCTAGGGCAGCGCTGCGCGAATGGCGATCGACTGATCGAGTTTGCAGCCTACAATCACCTATGCGTCTGTAACACTAAATTCCAGCACCCTAAAAAACACTTGATCACATGGTACTCGAATGATCACACACTTGTTCGCGCAAAGCTCCGACTTCGCCTGCTAAACCGCCAAAGGAAAACTCCTAGGAAGCGCTTAAACTTGGAAGCCTTAGGAAACCCGGCCCAACGTAAGAAGCTCATTGACGATATCGCTGAGCGGTTCGATGGGAGTGATGCATCAGTCGAACAACAGTGGTCCAGACTGAAGACCGCTACTCAGACTGCAGCACTAAAAATCCTAGGCACCGCTTCTCGTCGCCGACGAGATTGGATTTCTAAGAACACCATCGAGCTCTCTGCCCGGGCAAGAGACGCCCGAATGCATGGTGCATCTGATTATCGCATCCTTAGGAGAGCTGCTACAGGATGTATGTATGTATGTATGTATGTATGTATGTATGAAAGCACAAGCCTGATCCAGGCAAAGTGCCGCACAGTCAGAGACGGCACGTGGGCTAAGATACTGTCGGGTTGCCCAGGCCTAGACAGATATGAGGGGGTAAATAGAAATAGAAATGGCAGTGAGACTCCAGCGTGTACTCGCATGCAGCTCACTACCGTTAGCCAATCAATTTAGCACGATGTTAGCGGCACAGCACAGAAATGCTGCACGATTGCACATCCGTGCGGTGCCGCTACAGGATAAGCCCGCAAGGAACGTCAGCTATATTGGGCGGAAACCGCATCCGAAATAGAAGCCGCAGCAAGTATAGGAGACTTTGGACGACTGTTTCGCCTGATTCGCAGAGCATCTGGAAGCTGTGGTTTTTGTACGAATCTTCGAGATTCGTCAGGACAGATGATATTTGACCTTCATCAAAAGATAGATAGGTGGGTTGAGCACTTCAGTCAGCTACTGAACCGCCCGTCATCTATCAATGCAGTATTCACTTCCCCGATAAATAGCTGTGAATACCCGGTCAACTGCGAGGCACCATCAGAATACGAGATATCAAGTGTTTTACGACGAATGCAGAATGGTAAATCGCCAGGCGAGGACGGAATTTCCGTTGAACTTATTAAAGCCTGTGCCGACGTATTATTATCTCCGCTACATCGGCTGTTTTGTTCGATCTGGGAGACGGAAGTTTTCCCATCAGACTGGGGGATGTCTATCATTCTACCACTGCCGAAACGTGGAGATAAATCTGTGTGCTCCAATTACCGCGGAATAAGTCTAATCGACACCGCTGCTAAAGTGTTTGCAACGCTCCTGCTTAATCGGTTCTCCGCCGAAAGAAATCTGCGCACCAGAGTTAACCAAGGTGGATTTCGCCCTGGGATGGGTTGCGTAGATCAAATATTTACTTTGCGCAGGATCCTCGAGCACCGTGCACGGTATCAACAGCAAACGATAGCTTGCTTTATTGACTTCCGCGCCGCCTTCGACTCCGTAGACCGTGGTTGTTTATGGGACATCATGCTATCGGATGGGGTTCCATTAAAGCTCGTCAACCTAATCAGAGCCTATTACAGCTCTACAAGGGCACGGGTTCGTGTCTACGGTGAAGAATCGCGTGAATTTAACTTGCACACAGGAGTCAGGCAAGGTTGCCCGCTATCGCCGGTTATGTTTAACTATGTCGTAGACTGGATAATGAACCAGGCGTTAACAGACTATCAAGGGGTGCAAATTTCAACGGATCTATGGATTTCCGACCTTGACTACGCTGACGATATAGTCGTTCTGGGCGACAATACCGAAATGCTGCAAAGCGTTTTAGACCGCATTAGTGCCACTGCCGCGAAAGTCGGTCTTGAGATAAACGCGGCTAAAACCAAGGCATTTTTTATACCGACACACCAGGCATCCAGCCACTTCGCGTCCAGGGTTGTCCGATTGAATACGTTCCAGTCTTCAAATACCTCGGCTCAAGTATATTGCCCAATGGTCAGGCGAAAGATGAAGTGAAGTTAAGGGTCGATCGTGCTCGTAATGCGTTTTTGCAGTTGAAGGGCACCCTTTGGCGCAAGCCCGGGATCAGCCTAAAAACTAAGACGCGTGTTTATCAAGCAGCGATCCGCCCTGTACTGCTTTACGGATGCGAGACATGGCCTTTAAGGTCACAGGATGTACGCACATTAGAAGTGTTCGACCATTGGTGCCTCAGGGTAATCTTGGGCATCCGATATACTGACCGAGTATCTAACGCAGCCGTACGAGAGCGTTGCAGCGGACTATCTCCACTTTCCGCTCACATACAACGGCGAAGGCTGCAATGGTTTGGCCACGTCCTCCGAAAGACAGACACAGCACTTCCAAAACTCGTCCTCGACCCCAAACCCGTTCGCACCTGGTGTCGGCGGCAAGGTGGTCAAGTGAAAACCTGGCTGTCAACTGTGAAAGAGGATGTAGACACCCTGGGTCTGCGTACCGTCTAAGGAGTTCGCAGGTGGGAACGACAATGGATCACGATCTGCAACGATCTCGCCTCCGATCGACGTTCGTGGGCTGGTGCGATCCGAGACATCAATGAAGCCGGCTAATCCACCCGTGGAGCCAGCCGCACAAAAGTAAAAGTAAAGTAAAGTAAGTCCACCCATGAAGTGCTCGTTTAAAGATAGACGGCCTACACGTGCATTCATGTCTCCAGCTAAGACAACGATGTCACTCCTCGATGCAAGTCTAACGAGTTCTTGTAATCTTCCATAAAACTCATCGTTGTCAAGTTCAGAGCTACAATTAGTCGGTGCATAGGCAGCAACCACAAACAGGTCGCGGGATTGGCTGCGAAATCGGCCTTTTTGCACGAACCCTGTAGTCTTACTGCACAAAGGCGACTGTCGACTGGGATCCAGTCTAACAGTGCGACCTCAGCTCGCTCATTCAAGACGATTCCGACACCAGCTTGACCAGATACCATGGCATCGTCATCAGTGGACAAACGTAGATAGTGTGACTTACGTAAGTTCGAAGGGTTAGACAATCGTGTAACTCAGCTAGAGTTATGCATGCGTGTTTCCGACAAACAGCACACATCGACGTCGAGGCTATCAAGCGTGCGAGCCAAGGCTGCCTGCTGTCCGATGCTAGCTAAAGTCCGTACATTAAACGCCGCTAATTTGAATGGTACGCGTGGGCGGAAGAACGCTCTGGAGGCATTCGAAGCAGGCAAAATATTCGAAGTGGCTGAATTCGGAAACCTCGATGAACAAGCTGCACTTCTGTCAGGGCTAACCAAAGAACCACAAAACGGAAAACAGTTATTAAAAAAGTTTGCATGCAGTGTGAGATCATGTAAAGCATTGAGCAGAGAGCAAAGAGCTTGAGAGCAGAGAGCGTGAGAGCACGGGATCTGTCATTTTTACCTTTATTTTCATAATTGCTTGTGGGCGTGATACTACCCGGTTGCCCAGGCCGAAGTAGGGGGTTAGCTTAGGGGGCCCCACCCGGGGCCTTTGGCTAAAAAGCCTGAACCACAAGGCAAGGGGTTGAGACTGAGTTTGCCTGACCTCTATCCATCGACCTTCCTGGTATGAGTAGCTCTTGTGGTACCAAAAGGCACGATCCAGTATGGCTCAATGGATCATGAAGGTACATAAACCATCCCACCACATTAAGGTCCAATCTCGGCGCCTGCTAGTAACCTGAAAAACCCTCCGTCTGACCATATCTGAGGAGAATCTGAAATGGGAATCCAGCATCTATTCACGTGCATCTCACTAAAGCTGACGAAGCATTTGAACACATATCATATTATATCTAAAGCAATAATATTCTATCAGTAGCTGATGGGGAAGAGCTGAGTTATAGTGTCCGACTCATTGAAAACCAAAACTGATACTGCGAAGAAGATTGAAAATGCAAACCACTTTCTGTGGACAATTCGCAGATCGTTTTCTGTGATAACAGCTGATGCTTTCAATGTGTTATACACATTGGACTCATCCGTGAGTATTGACTTCCAGCTGTCTACCCACTAACCGGAGAGTGTTTTGCACTGGATCGCGTGCAACAAAGATGGTTCTCAGCGTTAAATCTTTGAGCAACGAAGCGCATCGAACAAAGCTTGACTTGTTCCCGCTCAAGTATCGCCGAATCACATATGTATAGCTGAGGACAAGTCGGATCTTGCTGGGAGAGTATGGTAAAGAGCTGTTGAAGTAGTTTATGCTTATGACGAATTCCAAAACGAGATGACCAAAGTAATGTGTTGCTCACATCCCCATCCCTTACACTCCACTACCGGTATCTGGCTGTTTGCCGTCGTCAGGTGGAGACAGTAAGATCAGGTTCAGTAAGCCTTGAAAGAGTGGTAAAGTGGTAAACAAAGTTATACTTGTATGCCATTGGTATATAGGGTTCGTACAACGAACTACGATGTTCAGACACGGAATCACAAAGTGATTCTTGGTTAAGCACTCAAGGCGCTTGTGGATGACCAAAGTAATGTGTTGCTCACATCCCCATCCCTTACACTCCGCTACCGGTTTCTGGCTGTTTGCCGTCGTCAGGTGGAGACAGTAAGATCAGGTACAGTGAGCCTTGAGACAGTGGTAAAGTGGTAAACAGTGGAGTGTAAAGGATGGAGATGTGAGCAACACATTACTTTGGTCATCCATAAGTGCCTTGGATGCTTGACCAAGAATCGCTTTGTGATTCTGTGTCTGAACATCGTGGTTCGTTGTACGAACCCTATATAACAGTGGCATACAAGTATAACTTTGTTTTCCAAAACGAGATATTATACTATGAAGCTTCATAAGCGAAGAACTCAAGGGCTTGCTGCGAAGTGCACTTTATCCACCAGGAAATTCAACATATGAAATGCCCTTTGCTGCTCTTTGCTGCAGCCACAGAAGAGCAGTTCAATCATGCACTTGCTTGCTTACCGGCTGTATGGGAAAGGCATTCCACCGTTCAATGAAACCTGTTCATCTGAATGGCGGTCATGTCAATGGCCGAATTATGCCGATTTACAGATTGTAATGCGGCTTACCGGGGCAACACTGCCGTCTATACAGAAGAAGAAGCTTGTTAGCTTTGTATACTGAAATAAACTATTCTATTTTCTATTGTACGCCCCACGCAGCTGCGTAGATACTTTGATTTTATGTTGTTTGGCTTATTATGTTGATTCAAACGTGTGTTGCTGTTTGGCAAGGATGGCACGTTGCAGTATTTTGCGCTTCTCAGCGGCATACTGACGAAAGATTTCCTGGCGTTCAATTCGCTCGTCGATCACCCTTAGTCCAGTGCTAAACGAATCGAAGCGAATAGATACAAGTAAGCTTGAACATCTGCTAATGCTTTCTAGACTACTTTTTTCGTTCGCTATTTTTCTCATTAAAAAGGACGAATGGCTCGTTGGTTTCTGAATCTTTGTGATAGATCCTTCCAGGTCCGTGTAGGCGATACTAACTCTGAATTCACAAAAGCTACCAGTTGGTCCCACAGGGTTCAGCACAAAGCCAAACACTCTATTTTATTATTTATTATTATTATATTTGCACAATCTGATACAGATATAGTGCCGTTCAACATAAACAATGAGATGTACAAAGCGAGAAGGGGGGTACAAAGCGTTGTCATCGACATCGTTGAACGTAGGCATGATACTACCCGGTTGCCTACACCGAAGTAGGGGAGATTTCGTTTAGGGGGTCCCACCCCGAGCCTTTACCCATAAGGCAGTGGAGCGAGAGAGGTTCGCACCTATCGGTGGCCGGTGACCGACGAAGCGGTTCATACGCCCTTTTCTGGGAATTTCCAGTTCGGAGCCCGATAACCCCGTTGATAGGTTGGTGACTTCAGTTTTTGCCTGTGCACCATACAATGTCCTTGGATAGGACAAGGCGCAGTGACTTTTGGAGCGGCGAGTCACATCCGCCGCGTCGTGATGTCATCATTGGATTTTTGTGGCTTTGTATAGGGGGAACGCTTGCCAGGCGAGAACCAACCACACCCTCAGACACCACCGCCGAACCTTTCGCTGAGCTCGGAGAACCGAGCCCACCCAGCTGGCACCACGTGGAGGTATTTCGGCAAGCCAGCCAATACTCTATTTTCATTATTATGTCTGTCTAGTCTTGAGAAACCTGATAGTATCTCAGCCCACGTGTAGTATATGGTCGTAGGATTGGTTTTCTCCTGTTAACCATAGTAAATGTCATCTGTTGTCTGTAGTGGTCGACAAAATTATATTAACTGCAAATAGTAGTAAACTGGTTTCAAATCTATTAAGATTGTCAAGGATTTAGGCATAGTCGTAAGAGGGAGCTTTAAATAAGCAGCGTAATGTGCCTCTGCTACACAACGAGCTAGAGTAGACCTCTTTAGGTGTAAATCTGTTCTGACATGTAGAAAACCGGAGGTATTTATCGCCTTCTAAACGGCGATTGTCGGGCTCATTGAGAATAGTGCATGCAAGCCTAGAGGGCGTCCAACGATGGGTTACCAAAAGGGTTGCAAATATGTCTAAGAAACCCTACGAGGAATGTCTAATTTCTTCAGGTCTTTTCTCACTTCGGCGCCGGCGACTTGATAGAAATCTTCAAAATCCAGAAAGGTCCAAGTGACGAGGGTTGTCAAAACCTGTTCCATCGAGCGATCAACTGTTCAACCAGAGGGCATACAATAAAGCTCGCGAAAAATCACAATCGTCCGAATCTTAGGCAACACTTCTTTAGTGTACGAGTGGTAAGCTTCTAGAATAAGCTGCGAGGTGACCTAATCGCTTGCATGTCGGTATGCGCGTTCAAAAGGGGTTTGGATGCCTCGTGGTATGAACCTTTTTCAGACTTCTTTCCTTGATGTTGCAGGTTGCCTGTCGATAAATTTTACATGAAAATGTTTTACATTTTATTTTTATACGGATTTTACTACAATTGAAAAAAAACAGAAAAATAAAACTGCACGAAAAAAGCAAAAAACTACAATTATATAATATCACGCTTGAAATGTACGCACAAATTCTTCCTTAGCTGACTTCTCACCGGCTGTGTAAAGAGAAATCGTTTTCCATAATCACATTGTGGTTCCTAGTCAAACACTTGAGGCGCTGATTGATGACCAAAGTAATGTGATGCTCACATCTCCCGCACTTACAAGCCAAAATCGGTTTCTGGTTTTTTACCGTCATCACATGGACACAGTTCCAAGGTTGTCACGGCCGGGGTGGTTTTGGGGATGAGCTCCCAATTCCAAAAATGCTCCAATGGCCTGCGTCTCATATAGCCTCTGACAACCAAGTCCAGCTCCTGGCCTGCACGCGTGGTCCTGTGTGACCCGGCGGAACTGCTTCTACTGACAGGAGAAAGGGCGAAGGCGGCTGACTGGCGCCTCAAAACCAGCATGCTTCGGGCAGGTGGAGCTCGTTAGTCCATGAAGGCGGCCCACCTAGGGGAAGGAAAACCCTTATCTCAAACCTCCACTGCCTTGTGGCTACATCCATTCATGGAAAAGGCTTCAGGAGTCAACCTCGAGGAAAAATCCGGAGCCGGAGTCCCGTTAGGCAGTCCGAAGTTTATTCAACTTCGTCCTGCCAGCTCCTGCGACGGCATCGTTGTCCAAACGTATCAGCCTAGCTGTTCCTTTGGTTCCAGTGGTGCCGTGGAGAGGGAGCACTTGCTGCATGGGCAACAGCTAGTTCTCCATATTGAACTGCCCTGGCGTACATCACAACGCACAAATGGAGAGGACACTCCATTCCGCTTCTACGGAAAATAACACGGGAAGCAGCAGATACCGGTTAAAAGCTATGGCTCGACTGGCGTAGAGCTAAGCGCCTGGGGCTGCTTTCGACGGTGGGAGAGACTTCCAGGTCTCATTGGACGGCTACCGCCCGCCTCAAGCTGGGCAGCCCCCAGTCAATAAGGTGCCGTCTCGCCACGGTCTGCTATCCTCATTGGGTGCATGGGGATTAGGAATCAACCGACAAGCAGACTGTATTTTTCCGCACCAGCGAATCGAAATACCAAACAACAAATGTCAGTTCTGAAACTTGGAACCTGGAACGTCCGGTCCATGCTTCCAGGATTTCATGACGACGTCTCGAATATCAGAGGCGTTAGAAAGTCCGCCGTGATTAACAACGAGCTAAAGAGGCTGAATGTCGACGTGGCTGCCCTACAAGAGACGCGCTTACCAGACACTGGTAAGCTAACAGAAAGTGATTACACATTCTTTTGGAAAGGAAGAGGTTCCGATGAGCCTCGACTGCATGGAGTTGGGTTTGCCGTGCGAAACGACATATTAAAAGCAACAGAACCGAGCAGCAGCGGGAGCGAACGGATTTGGACTCTAAATCTGAGGTGCATTACTGGTACCATTACGTTGGTCAACGTTTATGCACCGACGCTCTCTGCGACGCCTGCTGAAAAAGACGCTTTTTATCATAACCTCACAGCCGTCCTGAAAAACGTACCACAGAAAAACTGTGTAGTGGTATTGGGTGATTTCAATGCCAGAGTTGGTGCAGATTACGAGTCTTGGCAAAACTGTCTCGGAAGGTTCGGCGTAGGTAAAACCAATGAAAATGGGCAACGCCTTTTAGAATTGTGCACACAGTTCAATCTTTGTGTCAGTAACACTTTCTTTCAAACAAAACCACAGCATAAAGTCTCTTGGAAGCATCCTCGCTCTAAGCATTGGCATCAGCTTGATCTTATTCTTGTTAAGCGTACTAATATAGGAAGCGTGCTCCTCACCAGATCATATCAAAGCGCAGACTGCGACACTGATCATTCACTGGTCTGTGCAAAACTGAAGCTCCCCCACACGAGATTTCACCGCACCAAATTGTCTGCTAAGCCTAGGATAGACGTCACTCGCATGTGCGAACCTAATCTAACTGCGAGATTCGCAAAAGCCTTCACGGACGAGTTCAACAAGACAACCCCACTTGAATCTGCTTCAGAAAACTGGGAATTGATAAAAAGCTGCATATGCCGAGTCGCACTTTCCACTTTCGGTCCGAAGAAAGCTCGAACGAGCGACTGGTTCGAAGCAAACGCTTCTGAGATGACTGCTGTGCTGGATGAGAAACGCTCAGCATTCTTGAGGTTCAAAGGTATGCCAACAGATGAAAACTTACGTCTTCTAAGAGCAGCTAGAAATAAGGTCCAACAGACTGCAAGGCGTTGTGCAAACGACTATTGGACTGAAGTTAGCCTCAATATCCAAAAAGCTGCGGATACCGGCAATTTTCACGGTATGTATGATGGGATCAAGAGAGCCATTGGCCCAAACAAACTTAAAACGGCTCCCATTAAGTCTTTATCTGGTAAGCCGATTGTCGACAAAACTCAACAGATGGAAAGATGGGTAGAGCACTTCTCCTCCCTCTACTCTAGGGACAGTACGGTTCTACCGCATGCACTTGAAAATGTCGAACGGTTGCCGACCATTGAATATCTAGATACCCCTCCTACACTTGATGAGCTCAATAAGGCAATCGACCGCTTAGCGAATGGGAAGGCCCCTGGTGACGACGGAATTCCACCTGAGCTCATCAAATGCGGTAGAGCAGCATTATTACAGCCTCTTCACCATTTGCTTCTTCAGTGCTGGCAGGAGGGGGGTGTCCCACAAGAGATGCGAGACACAAAGATCATCACGCTATTTAAGAATAAGGGTGACAGAGGCGACTGCAACAATTACAGAGGAATCTCCCTTCTGAATGTTGTAGGCAAATTGTTTGCTAAAGTCTTACAGATCCGGCTGCAAGTTTTAGCTGATAGAATTTACTCCGAATCTCAATGTGGCTTCCGCAAGGGAAGATCAACCGTTGACATGATCTTCTCCCTGAGACAACTTCAAGAAAAGTGTCGGGAACAGCGTATGCCATTATACGCTGTTTTTATTGATTTAACTAAGGCATTCGACTACGTCAGCAGGGAGGGTCTCTTCAAAATGCTCGATCTGATAGGCTGCCCCCCAAGGCTGCTGAGACTCGTTATTTCGTTCCACTCAGGCATGAAAGGCTCAGTCCATTTTAACGGTTGCAGTTCAGAAGCATTTGAAATTCGCCGAGGCGTCAAACAAGGGTGTGTTCTTGCTCCCACGCTGTTCGGCATTTTCTTTGCTCTGCTTCTGAAGCACGCTTTTAAGATGAGAACAGAAGGCATTTACATACGCACGCGAAGTGATGGCAAGCTTTTCAACCTGAACCGGTTGAGAGCACAAACCAAAGTACGAGATGTGATAATCCGTGACCTGTTGTTTGCCGACGATGCAGCCTTTATTGCTCACTCCCAAGAGAACCTACAGTCGCTAATGGACTGTTTTTCGTCGGCATGCAAAGACTTTGGTCTAACAATCAGCATGAGCAAGACCAAAGTCCTTGGTCAAGGGACTGTATCGCCGCCAATCATCACTGTTGGAAACTGTCAGCTCGAACCAGTACATCATTTCACATATCTTGGTTCAACCATTGCGGACAACCTCTCGCTAGACACGGAGATTGATAAGCGGATTGGCAGAGCAGCTGTCATTTTGTCCCGATTGAACTCTCGTGTTTGGGGTAACCGCAAGCTGACTGTAAAGACAAAGATGATGGTATACAGCGCGTGCGTACTAAATGCTTTACTATACGGCAGTGAAACCTGGGCCACCCACGCAAGACACGAACGGAAGCTGAATGCTTTCCATCTACGAAGCATCCGTCGTATCTTGAACATATCGTGGATGGACAGAGTGACTAACGCTGAAGTGCTTTCAAAAGCTGGTCTACAGAGCATGTTTACCCTATTACGTCAGCGCCGCCTGCGGTGGCTTGGTCATGTCTATAGAATGGAAAATGGTCGTATTCCGAAAGATCTACTCTACGGTGAGTTGCAATTAGGAAGTCGACCATTGGGCAGACCGCACTTGCGGTACAAAGATGTTTGCAAAAGAGATATGAAAGCTCTTGACATTGACCCCGCAAGCTGGGAAGAACTTGCTCTTGACCGCTCACTTTGGAGGCATTGTGTAAAGCGTCGACTGCAAGCCGGGGAGGAGCAAATACAGCTCCTGGCTGCTGAACGCAGATCACGCCGCCGGCGTGCAACTGATGCAATACAACAGAGTTCTGACTATCGTTGCAAGCGCTGTGGGAGAGATTGTTCCTCCCGAATCGGACTGTTTAGTCATTCAAAAAGTTGCAAAACATGAAATTCATGCGATGTGATGTACATCCATGGTCGACATCGACCGACGGAGGCCAACAGACAGAACAGACATGGACACAGTTAGACTTTGACGCCACTGTTTTATAGTGAACCACGATGTTCAAACAGAATTACATAGCGATTCCTTGTTAAGTGCTCGAAATGCTCATGGTTGCTCAATGCAATGTGTTGCTCATATCCCCCGCGAAAGATGTGAGCCACACCATACATTTCATATGCTGTACTTGTTTATTATTATAGTCTCAAATTTGTTGATTGTGGTTGGATGAACCTAATTCGGGAACATTTCGAGGTCGAAAATTTTGATCAAGGGGGCTTTAATGTATGGTATGGTATCTGTCTAGGCCTGGGCAACGTGACACTATCTTCGCCCACGTGCAGTCTCTGGCTGTGCGACACTTTGCCTGGATCAGGCTTGTTCTTGCATACATCACACATACATGGTATGAAAGCACAAGCCTGATCCAGGCAAAGTTCCGCACAGTCAGAGACTGCATGTGGGTGAAGATAGTGTCATGTTGCCCAGAGAGAATAGAGATGGTAGTGAGACTCCAGCGTGTTTCAGTATGCAGCTCACTACCAGTGGCCAATCAGTTTAGCATGTTAGCCGCACAGCACAGAAGTACCGCAAGATTGCACATCCCTGCTGAAACTTTTATGCTTCAATGTGTTTGATGTAGACTGGCATGTATTTTTCCACTTAGAAGACAGTTACATCAGCTCATCCACAACCCATAGAAGACTGGCTTTGTCACCCTGAAACTGCAGCTGATCTACTGTCGCTAGTTGTATACAACTTGAATCTTCATTCGGCTTGCTCAACAATGTACGACAACCTTCGAGTACTTTATGCGGCCCATGTTCAAACGAAGAAGAGCTCTTAGGTTGAAAATAGTTTGCAAATAATGATGCGTAAATGCGAGATGTTGTAAAATGTATTCAAATTGCAATCCGAACATTTCGCATGAAATTATCCTTTATCAGATTCGAAAACATGAGTATCCAGACCTCTGTTTGTTGAGGTGCATTCACCAAATGTTATTTGCTTTTAATTGCTCGGCGTGGCATTAATGGTAGATTTCTTCCATAAACGATCTTAACAACCGTATCCTCGCCATTACCTTGATGATTTTTCTCTGCAAGCATTGTAAAAATGCCATACTCCACAATGCTGGCAGGGCGCGGAAGGCTTCGACATTGTAGTTTATTGGATGATTTCTGATGCAGGTGGTGGTTTCTTAACAACCTCAAATTTCTTTTCTCAGTTGCCACTAATTGTAAAATGAATGGTCACCCATCGCAACAGTTTGTCCGATGACCTGGTACATTGTTATAGATTTTCACGTCGTGTTGCTGAAACTTGGAATGCACCTCCCGCTGATTTAGTTGAAGCTCAGCTATTGTCAATGTTCAAAGATAGTTTGGACATCGTTTGGACAAGTTTCTATGGTAACAGAAGATAATATTCGTAGCTCACGATGTGTGATGTTGTTAGGATGGTGTTTGCAGAGCTTCTGTGGTTGTTGCAAGAAGGCTGCTTTCAATGGCGCACCCACCTTTCGGGATATCTCAGACGATGTTGATCCATTCATGATCAAGAAATAAATCTTTCTATGTTTATATTTTATTGTATTGCTTGTGGTGGCCATAATAATTTTTTAACAGCCAATTTTGTTCACAGAACTTTTGTGCAGTTGTTTAGCATTTTCGTTTACATTATGCTTTATCGTAATTTCCTTACACGTTTTCAATTTTCAAGTTAATGATGTGTACATCGTAGCTCATGCCATTTCTATCACTGAAACAAGGAACCCTTAGGAAGAACATCGAACACAAGCTTTATTTGGTAAGTAATGTTTGCGTCTCTTTGTGATTCCTTTGCCCGTGATATCGTTCGCATTTTAATTTCCGACGCTTTGATTTTCTAAATCAGTTTGTCTACCATTACCGTTATTTAATCATGCTGAAACACACTGGAGTCTCACTACCATTTCTATTTCTATTTCTATCCCCCTTTATATCTGTCTAGGCCTGGGCAAACTGACAGTATCTTAGCCACCGTGCAGTCTCTGACTGTGCGGCACTTTGCCCGGATCAGGCTTGTGCTTTCATACATACATTTAATCCGTTGCACCATTTTCGATATTAGCTGTATCTTGCTTCTTTTTTACCCCAGAGGAAGTTTTAAAGTACATTATCCTGTGGTCGTTTCTAGGAGAGACCAAAGTGCATGACCACGTTAGGAACCACCGTCTTCTCGAAATGGTTTTAATAATTGGCCACGAAGACTCATTGCTTTTCACTTCATAACAAACGTTTAAATATTCTTGAATGATTGTGTTTCAATCACCATTAAAACTCAGCGTCCTGTGTTTGGCTCTGACATGACTTATTTTTATTACGTGGATGATAAGATCTTGAAAACAGATTAAAGCAAAAAGCCTGGAAATAACAGACGTTTGATTTGCTCCCCTGTGATTGAGGTATGAAGTTCACACACGTTTCTTGACCATAGGCATGATGATGGGTTCATAACCTATACTATAGAAACTATTGTTCCTCTACTTGTACTTGGTAATGTATCACACCTTTCATAAACAGAGCAAGGACTATTAGCTTAAGACCAGCTGCATTATATCACTTGATTGAGTCGATAAAGAATCGAAGCTCTGCTTCACCTCGCAGTTTCATCTCAAACGGTAAGTGCCCACATCTAGAAGTAAACGATAATGTGTTGACTGTAGTTTGTCAGATGAATTGCTCACGAACATCTCTACAATTCTCCAGACTATTTTTAACCACCATGATTTTCTACTTTAGACTATATCTGACGAATCTTAGTTCTGTGAAATATTGCGGACTGGATGGAATTGTTTGATTTCTTTCAGCAACCATGGCATAGCCTTGGTAATTCAGTAAAACTTACTAGACACGGTATTGCCACCTGCCGACTCCGTGACATTGTGCATATCCGTAGCTATTGCATTTTATTTTTGCGTTATCTTATCGGATACTGCGGTTGATACTGCGACTAAATGGCATAATTATGGACTATAAAAGCTTACCAAAGAACTATCGCTCATTCGATCAGAGAATCTTAATAAAAATCCAGAACGAATAAGCATGTGATCGGATTATTCGCAAGTGCAAAATTCTCGGAAACAGATTTCAGTTTAATATTTTGGGAAGGGGGCCGTTTTCAGCTCGGAACCTGTGCAACATTGGTCACTTGTATTCGAATGTTTCGCCATATGACATTATTGTGCTGCAAATTCATTTTTGTCCTGTTTAATACTCAAACACCAAAGTCCTAACGACTTAACGTTGCAGTATTTTAGGGTTGCAATTAAACTCACGACTCACTTGTTCATGGTTTTGTTCTATAGTGTGCAATTATTTTGAACTATATGATTGGAAACTTCTAAATCTGTTTTTGATCTAGGCCCAAGAAAAACCCGATGAATATTTTGACCTATCTGATTGCAATTTGAATGCAGTGAGTTAAGTTTGTTATACTATTTTTTAGGTTCCTAAAGGAATTTATTCAGTCATCAAGGTGTTGAGAAAAACGCACCTATTGCTTCAAAACAACAATTTATGCGATTTGGATGCTGGAGGAAGTTTGAAAGACCTCAGCGGCTTATTTGTTTTAAATCTGAGTTGTAATCGGCTGAAGAATCTACCACAGTCGTTTCAACAGCTGACTTCTTTGAAGGTTTATCAAATATTAGTCTTAGAAACCCACATTTTAGATTCTGAATCTTTCTTGTAACCGGATTCGCGTTTTTCCTGAACCGCTCTTGCATTTAACCGAGCTTATTTCACTGAATCTGGAAAGTACGTGATTTGATTATCGTTCTAATTGTTGGCATTGTTGATCGTATAATGTCTTAATGTCAGATGATCTTTGCGAAATCCTCACGTTTAAAAAAATCTTGTTGATTTTGCAGGTATCGAATTCCTTTTAATAAATGTATGTGATTGGTATCCGCTGACATAGAACTTTATACCAAATTCATTGCATATATTAATGAGTTGCATGTGTGACCTAGCTGCAATTTTACTATCGTTATTCTTCTATATCTTCTCAACTCATAAGGTAATGCGAAATTCTCTGACTCCCGCTTCTCGATTTCATACTTCCACACAAATTGAACCAATACTTCTAAAGCTAAATTAATTCTTCGGAGTATATAGGTGGAAGCTGTTATCCCCATTTTCAGTGTACGTGTTCAAACGTGTTGAAAGTTCAATTATATATTCCAGTTCAATCTTTTATTTGCTGATCAGCGACGTTAACCGTAGTAGTGTAGTAAAACGATTAATTATATTTCGAGATATATTTACTGGAGAAAAAAGCCCGTTGACGAGAAATTAATCTTGTAGAACACCAGCACATTAACTCTAATAGGAACGGGAGAAAGTATGGCTACAAAGTGAACGCATATTACTGAGGAGTATCTTTTTTACTTACGATCCATTGTGTTCAGAGAATCTACCAGTACTAATGCCTTCAACGTTCAATTCGCTGTTCATCACAGAAACAGGTGCGCGCTCATGTTTTTAAGATGTCAAATCTTTATGAGAATGCCGGTAGGTAGCAACATTTATACAACATTCTGGCTTTTGAAATCTTTCAGATCTATCGCTCAACTTGTTCCTGGTGGTTTTATGCGTGTGGGACTCAGGGTTGCAACGTTGGTTTGATCTTAACGTAATGTTGATCACATTAACTATCATATGATGGATTGCAACTGACTCTATTTGACTACGAGCATTCAATGCCCATGTTTTTCTGATCATATGGCCCTGTCATTTTCATATTTACTAGTTTCATTGTTCATCCACCAGCGCCTTGAGTGCTTCACCTGGAATCACTTTGTGCTTCTGTGTTTGGACATCGTGGTTCGTTGTACTAACTTTGTTTATGTATGTATGAAATCCAAAGCATTCAGCCAGGCAAAGTGCTGTACACTCATAGACTGTGCATGGGCTGAATAATCGGAAGCTGCTGTCATCCTCGTCACGAAAATTATTAAGTTGTCTAAGTCCAAGTACATATTTGATACCATACGCAATACCAAATTCTCAGCGTCATAGCGTTGTCGAAGACAGATGCGCACAGCTGAAATATACTGTGTTTGAAGCACATGGTAATACTGAGATTTGGTTATTAGTGTTTTAGTTCATCGAATGCTTCTCGTCTCTACTTATTCTTTCGTACAGTCGCTGTATAAAACTATCGAGAAAAATGAAACAGTGTTATAACCCCTTATCCGGAATTGACATCGGCCGTCAGCTGTTCAAGACAATAAGTTAATTCGTATTATTCAAGGCATACGGAGCCTGATCGTACTGTCCATGCCTGATGAGTACAAACAGCACGGAACCGGTGTGTGACGGAAATGCATGCCACTGAAGATTTTTGTTAATTCTTATGTTTTACATTGTTAACATACATCATGCTTAGCATGGCCTTTTGAAAACGTGAAACCAATTGTCTTGGTTTGGGTTGCGTCCAACTTGTTTGATAAGTAGTCCTACTGTTTTTTGCAATTCAATGAGGCCAAAATGAAAATTTTTCACATTATGCGGCGAGCAGCTGCATTCAACTAATCGATTAAAACGCGCAACGTCACTTTTTGCTTGCTCTCCCGTGCACTTAATTTTAGACAATTTTTTCGTTTCCTCCATTGCAGACAACCGCTTAGAATCTGTTCCTGTGAGTTTAGGAAATCTCACGAAATTGAAAGAGTTATACTTGAATGGAAATCCACTTCACAACATTCCTCAATCCGTCTCTCACATTCTACGTTCCACGCAACCTACTGATTCCAGCACCCCACGTGAGTCGACCAGTTTAATTCAATAGTTACAATATCTCTGGTATTAAATATCGGATGTTTTGTTCTCCATTGCAAGTATCCATGTTTTATTATGGTAAAAATACAACCAATCAAAAAATGTTTAATAGGTGGAGACTTAACTGAACAAAACTTGGGTCAATAACGTTTCGGTAATGAATAGGCCGAGCTCAACACAACCGATTTCACAGACACACCTCATTACATAGCACGAGTGAGTGTCTCCCACGCTGCGTTGATCAGATTTATTCCAATTGTTTAAATCATAGTTTCTCTCCCACCACGGAATATCAGCATATATGCGACATTTATTCTCATGGACATGTAAATAAGAGTTAGAAGAACGTTTTCCATCCTTATGCTTTTAGTAGTTATTTTCAGGTAAATGCGGTTACGTCAAGATGAAAAGAATTGGGCGTTGCCGACTCTTACTTCTTAAAAACGAGGTTATTGAATCAGGTGGTCATAGCCGGGGGGGTGGCAGTGGGGATAAGCCTCCACTGTCTATAAAATGACTCCCATATGGGTGCGTTTATTTCAGTAAACGCTTGGACGTCAAGATGAAAAGAATTGGGGTGGGGGGTGCAGACTTACGTTAAACGGGTTATGAATTCAGGTGTCATAGCGGGAGGGTGGCAGTGGGGATACGCTCCCAATGTCTATATAAAATTGACCACATGGCGTGCGTCCCAAAGAGCATATGCCAAAGCACAGTCCAGCTTTGGCGCTGCACGAGTGGCTCTCGGAGCCGTCGGCTGGCATGCCGAAATACCTCCACGTGGTGCCAGCTGGGTGGGTTCGGTTCTCCGAGCTCAGCGAAAGGTTCGGCGGTGGTGTCTGAGGGTGTGGTGGGTTTTCGCCTGGCAAGCGTTCTCCCTATAAAAGCCACAAAAATCCAATG
>JACCGJ010020941.1:0-15487 GCA_013407085.1 Atriophallophorus winterbourni | reverse complement strand
TGAGAAAAGTCCTACTGTTAATAGACGATTTTCATGATTGGTGTATGCTAACCCCTCGATCATGCGAGTGGCCAGCTTCTGTACCTTTTCTAGCTGCACTATATCCTTCTGGTAATACGGCTTCCAAGCCTGGATACAGTATTCTAAAAGTGGCCTTACTATTGCCTTGTAGAGGGTCAATAGCACCTCAGCTTTTCTGCAAGTGAGGGCTGAACGTTGTCGAAAGAGTTCCCTCCTGGCCCTTTGAGCTGCAGCAGCACATTGGTCAGCCCACTTAAAGTTTGCGGAGACTACGATTCCTAGGTCCTTAGTAGACTTTACCATACGGAACTCCGTGTGAGCTGAGGGCGTAGACACAATCATGTTGCCTGCTAGTGTAGAGAGCAAGTGACTCTTATCTAGGTTAAGGGGAAGGTCCCACTTACCCGCCCATGCTGTTACAGCTTCCACATCACTTATCAGAGCGGAGTTATCCGACCTACCGACAATTTTAACGTCGTCAGCAAACATATAACAGGGTGAGCGCAGTTGGCTGGCTAGATCATCAATGAAGATGAGGAACAGCAACGGCCCAAAGACTGAGCCCTGGGGAACCCCACTCGTTACATGCGCACTTGCGGAGTAAGTATCATCTACCCTGACAGTAAAGGAACGGTCGCTGAGGAATGCTCGAATCCAGCTCAGAAGGTTCCCTGATACTCCTATGGCTGAGAGTTTGAGAAGCAAGAGCCTATGGTTGACTGAATCAAAAGCCTTACTAAAGTCAAGATAGAAGACTTCTACAGCTATACCATCATCCATCCTCTTAGTAACCTCGTTAAAAAAGCTCAACAAATTTGTCAGACATGACCTACCTTTTAGGAAGCCGTGTTGTGCGCCATTCAAAAGAGAGTGTTTGGTTAGATATCCACATATTTTATCGCGGATCAATCTTTCCATAACCTTACATAGTACACTAGTGAGGCTAATCGGGCGGTAATTTTTGACCGCCGAGGAAGCTCCTCCCTTATGGATAGGCACTACAACGGCTGTTCTCCAGTCCAAAGGAAGGGTACCCTGACTGAGGGATGATGTGAAAAGTTCTGTGATCGGCACAGCTAATATAGACGCTAGCAGTCTGATCATTCGTGGATGGATGCTATCGGGCCCTGCCGACTTGTTGTAAGCTAGGCTGGCCAATATATTCTCGACATTGTGTACCTCGAATGTAAGGTCAGTGCAGAGGGGGCGATCAGCGAGTACACATTGAAGTGATGGCGCAGAGACGTTCGAGTTATAATCTCGGCGTTGTACGCCTTGAAAATGCGAGGAAAACAATTGAGCCTTTTCAGTGCTTGCAATGACGGCTGAGCCATCGTCCCTTCTCATGGTACCTACACCTTTTCGTGTTGACCCTTTAGATTGAACGTAGCTGTAGTAACGTTTCGGATGAGTATGGGCCTCTTGAGCGAGTCTCATTTCGAAAGAAATCTTTGCTGCACGTATCTTGGAAACAGCTATGTTTCGCGCTTCTTTGTAACGAGCTAAATTCCCACATGAAGGTGTGAGCTTATAACGCCTCCATTTTGCGTCGCGGTGACGTACGCTACGGGAAACTGAGGCTGACCACCATTGAGGTTTACCTTTTTTGCGAACGGGTAAGAGAAAAGCGAATCGATCCTGAAGTTGAAGGATGTTTTTCTTGATCTGCCCCCACATCCCATCCACGTGGTCAATGTTTTGCCATGGGAGTAGCGCTGCTGCCTGTAATAGAAAAGCAGGGTCGATCCTATGGAAACTTCAAGACATCTTAAGTGGGGGTTTACCAAATGACAGAAGTAACTCGCAGGCTAACACTACGTGGTCGCTCTTTCCTAGTGGTGGCAGTAAGACCAAATTTTGTATACCGCTTTCAGAAGTTAAAATAACTAGGTCAAGAATAGACGGGGACTGACCCTCTCGGAATCTAGTTGGTTCGTTTACGTGTTGGTAAAGTGCACGGGAGTGTAGCCAGTCCAGAAAATCGTTCGCGTTTCCTGGGGCATGTGATGTTTGGTACTCACAGTTTATTTCGTGTAGATTAAAATCGCCGAAGATTACAACACGTGGTGCTACGGCTAAAAGAGACGAGAGCCTAATTTATTTATTATTATATTTGCACAATCTGATACAGATATAGTGCCGTTCAACATAAACAATGAGATGTACAAAGCGAGAAGGGGGGTACAAAGCGTTGTCATCGGCATCGTTGAACGTAGGCATGATACTACCCGGTTGCCTACACCGAAGTAGGAGAGCTTAATTTGCAAAAGAGCATCTTCTTCCAAACTAGTGCTCGGACTACGGTAGACGCAGCTTACAACTATACGCGTGCATCCATGCATGAGCAAGGCAGATATTATCTGCACATTCGTTGTAGAAAAAGAAATACTTTTCTCGAAGGGAATAGCGTTATCAATAAGGAGCAACGCCCATCCTGCTAGCTTACCCGGGGGTCGATCGCTTCTTACGGCGCTAAACCTATCCGCGATTAAAGCTGGTATGTGGTCATCATGAGACAACCATGATTCCGTGACACCCACAATTTTGTAGTGGGTGTCATCAACTCTTCAGAGGAGTATGTATAAATAAAATAATTCGATGGTTCGCTAATAGTTTGGGACAAAAATCGGGGATTGAGTCTTCGAAATCAATTTCTTACTCACTATTCAAGTATTTTATATTTTATGTTTGCCTACAAATTCTTGTTGCAGAAAAGTTTTCTATGGTAGTGAGTGTAATACTTGCAAGAGATGGGCACATCCGAATTGTTCAAAGATACATCCCAAGCACTATAAGGTGTATGTAACCCACCGTTGGATCCAATGGATATGTAGTGAGTGCTCGGGGGAAGCTAAAAAGCATTTTCGAAAAGTCGAAAAATGTTCGTCTTTAGCAATCCAGCAAGGCTTCTAAGGTTAGTATAAATAGATACTTTGCTGAAGTAGTGTGTGAAAATACCACTGCTAGCCCCGCGGTACACAGTAAAATCTGATGAAATTACGGTGATCAAATCTCCCAGGTCTGCAAAGCCTCGTAAAAGTAATAAGAATGCTAATGGGGAGGGTCAAGCGGTTAAGCCCGATATCATTCCATTTACTTTACTTTACTTATTGCGACTATCTCTTCCTGAAGGATGAGTCGGCTTCAATGAAGGGCCTTGGGAATTTGGGTACAAAACGACGTCTCCAGCACCACTCGGCGTTTGTTCGAACCAGCTTCTTTAGCCTTTGCACAACCAAGTGCAAATGGTTTTCAGGCGCCAGTCATCGCCCTCGCCCCTTCTGCTGGTAGAATCAGTTCCACCGGGCTCGTGGAGCCACTCGTGCATGCCAGAATCTGGACTTGGTTGTCAGAGGCTATTGGAGACGCGAGCCATATAAGAGCATTTTATAGACAGTGGGAGCTTATCCCCACTGCCACCTCCGGCTATGACAACCTTTAGAACTAGAGTCCGTCTTCTAACCCTTGGGAACCTCGTAAACGTAGGGAAAAGGCACAGTCGTGGAATAAATCGGTAACCAGTAGAAAATTTGACTGTCAGACAAATTTACTTGTCGTTCCGACCCTTGAAAAGTTATCCAGGGATCTGGAGCAGCTTAAAATAACTCGTCAGGGAATGCGAGATAAATCTCGTAATCAGAATGAACCCTATATACACGAATCCTAAACCCGTAAGTCACTCGACCGGAGTTGTATATGAAATCTGCTCCGTAATGTTGGAATGCACCCAGATACGTCACTAAAGCGTGTTCATCGTGTAGGCGTGTTGATGTGATTTGCTGTGGTTCGGGCAAGTAATCGCTTCTGACAGAAACCCGAATCACAGGTATGTAAATCAAGTGGCATCATCAATCAATCTGATATTTTACATAATAAATCAAAAACTAAGACTTAACTACGGAGAATGAGAGACAATTAATATTACCCCGGGAGGATGTTGCAGCTAAATGTTTGTTGATCTTTGCTACGTCAGTTTGCGTTTCTGAAGATTGAATAGAAATGAGTACTTTCATGTCATCAGCAAACAAGAATAGTTTACAGTGAGAAATGACCTTGTGGGAATACATTATTTGAACTAAAACATTGCCTTGTATCACGGGACGTGGAATCTACAGCATTCGCCATCAGCAACCATTGATCTCAACGTACTATTTATGATGAGATGTAAAAATGTCTGCAATGATGGTTTGTTTGAACAAACACTGTCCCAATGAAGATTTGCGCTCCTACTTTCGTCTAAGTTGAGGTAATTGTAGCGTGAGCATTTTGAGGCACGTGTTGTAAGAATAAATAGAAATTCCAATTATGAGCTCAGTACATCTGCGCCGAAAAATTCCCAAAAATAATTTTTAACACGGATCCTATGCTTGTATGAAAAACTTAATATGAAGACGGATGTACACTGGATAACCACGCTCAAATCTTTTACGAAGGATACGAAGGACCTATGAAATATTTGTTGTTGAACTTGCTGTTAAGCGATACACTGATGCACATTGTGGTATTTCTGGTCTATAGCTATCATGGGATCAGGCATGTAACATGCAAAAATCTCGTTTATGGTTCTGATTCCGGTAGTGGAATTTAACTTGCGGCAATCTTTGCATTGACTGTGCAGAAAAGCTCTAGCGATTATACAATAGCAGATCGATTGGTTATATATATAGATATATATAGATATATAGATAGATAGATAGATAGATAAACTCCACTACTGGAAAGCAGACCGAGAATCGATCCTTTTATGACACCACATACAACTTGAATTGACACTGAAAACTGACTTTTCATTTGCACGTACATCTCACGGTCAAACAACCATTCTTTATGGATGCGTTAAGATTATCATCTACTAGGTATGTAAGGAGCGTTAGCAAGAGCAGTTTGTAATTGACACGATCAAATGCCACTGATAAACCAATTATATCTCCTGAGTGCTCAGAATTCAATAGCTGAGAACTGGTTTCATTTGAAAAACAGAAATTTTTTCATGCAAGATCTTCACCTGGATTTATATTTTGCCTAAAATATTTGACTATTGTTTTTACGTCTGTATGGATGTGTTCAGTTAACTCTTTGTTGCGGAAAAGAAAAATTTTCTTGTCTGCTTAATATATTCTGTCGTGCTCTTTTTTCCGCATTTTGGCTAGAATTTTACCAGTTACATTTTGAAACTGTGAGCGTTTCCGATTATGTACATTTCATAAACATTTTTGTATTTCGACCATTAGTGTAACAAATTCGTTTATCAGGTGGTCTTGAAAAATGGAAATGATTTTGTATTTCGTGTGGTTTAGAGATGCTTCTATGAACACATCAATTGAGGAATCGATTCTAGAGATGGTTGAAGACGGTGGATAATAAATGCAACCTATTAAGAGATCTAAGGATGGTAATACAATTCATGTTGAGTCTTCTAGCTCTGATAGACTAGGTGAAGTAAAAGTATCAGCTTTAAACCTGGAATGAACATAGATAAGAGTACCACCTCCCCGTTTCGAAGTTCGGTTATTCCTGAATATTTGGTAATTGGGTACTATAAGAGTCGAGTCAGACTGGTCATCTCGGGTCCAGGTTTCAGTTATAAGAATAATGTCTACTGAGTTCGTAATGAGGAAGGATTTCAGCATTTGGATTTAAGGGGTAATTGATCGGGCATTTATAAGTAGAATACTAACATAAGAAGGAGCGGATTAAAAAGAGTGGAAGTGAGTTGAGACAAACATTTAGAGCAATTAATATTTAATTTATTTTTTTAGAAAAAATGGCATAGTCATAAAAAGGCGTGTGTGGGGTGTGTATCGGTTGTAAAATGGAGCATTTAGAGTCATATAATTAGAGTTTTTGAATGGTTGAGTATAATGACCAGGGGATCTATGAAGCTAGGTGTAGTCAATGGGAGACTAGTTATATTGTTTAAAGGAGTATGGTAGTTGAATACGGTAAATGGTATCGTGTTTGCGCCTATTATTATTCACCAACGTCATATGTTATTCTGGGAGATTCCTGACTGCCGTGTTTCTAAATGTGCTAGGATTTGGGAGAAGAATAATTGTAATTGTAATTGTAATCTAAAAATTATTCACCATATAAATTTGAGACTATCGTTTCATAATATGTAGAATCATAAATCAATAAGATAGCGTCGTTTTGAAAAAGATGCAACTTTCTTCATCAAAATAAACTTTCGGTTATAACACAAAACAATCTTAAGGAGAAAGATGTATACAACTTAACTTAAGTCCGTTATGGTTTTGCTGACTAAAGCACAATCTCCAATTATTCTTAAGAATAATGCCTTCGGATGATAAGGAAATAAGTGTGAATCTTCGAATACGGCATAGTTTTAGCTATGAATTGAAAAACACTGAAAAATACAAATAAAATATTAAGGTTCAGAACAGGAGTAGTGAACAATTTCTTTTGATTGAATATGCTAATCTGTGGAATCTCTTTCCAAAATATGTAAGATGATGCTCCTCTTTGCAAGACTTCAAATCACATCTAGCTTCAATCTTCATCATACAAAATACGTGATCTTCTCAACGTATACCTTCAACCTGATGATCTTCTGGTACTGATATTAAATTGAGTTCCACAACGTTCATAGTATCAATCACTTGTTTTCGAATATTTAATTTGAGCAAAACTTCTCTAAAACTATCTAAATGAATCTAGCCCGAAGAAGACCACAACCTGATAGAATCAATTTTCTCTGTCTAGCGGACAAGAAAAGTGCTCATATTTATGATATACTAATCTAATTTGAACTATCAGAAGGAAAGGTTTCGAAAATTTAACAACACAGAAACCACGCATATTCGATGAGCATTATTCGATTATCTTTAGAGCTCTCTGGAACAATAATTGATTTTTCACAATGCCAGTATTTTTCTCGTTTAATACCAGATCACTTATTGATTCTCTGAAAGAATAAATAGATACTGTTTACATTTATTTTTGATTTAACGTAAAATTCCACTGCAGAGTTGACATTGAACATGTAATAACGTTTGTACATACTGCCATTTGATTGTATTAAAATTTTAGTAATAATTCGTCATACGCAGCATGCCTTCAACATTCAATAATAAAAATATTTCTTCATTGATAGCAATGCTAAATTTTGCAAATACATGTTGTTCAGGGCATACACAAACTCGCATTCTCTTGCGTTTCTGGTACACAGTTCTTTTAAAATGGGGACAAGCTTGCCGTTATCAGATCTCGGCATCAGAGTGTTTAATTTATTCGTTATCCAAGATGGAAATTGAGGTTGCATACAGCTGTAAGATGCACTTTTTTGTAAATGGAGTATAAATAAATATTGCCATTCATAATAAATTACAATTGAAAAGGTAAAAAATACTTCTACCGTGTTGCTATTACATAAGAGATATAAAGCTTATGGAGTCTAAAATGAGGATTTTCATTCACGGACCCAGCACAGAAATAAAACATATTAATTGACAACAAAACACAGAACGCCAAATGTTTTCTTCACAATATCTCACAACAAACAATGTAGGCAAACAATTTTTATTTTGCACAAGGCGCGTGACAAGTCGAAAGTGAATCAGAAGCAAATGTGAAAAAATATAGAGAAAAACGCTGTCAACTCAACTCTTTTTTATCTCCGGAAAAATTAGGTAAGCTATTTCTAATTAATACAACTATAGATAATTTATACTTATACGGCATAAAAGGCTTTTAATATTTTTTAGCAATAAAATTTTTTTAAGTGACATATAACTTTTTTCTTGAGAATTTACTTTTCAGAATTGTTGAAATTCAACAAAATACACTCTCGCAATTCTTGAAAGGGCGATGCAACTCATATCTCAGTGACCCGATAAAGTGAACTCTTTATACAATTATCTGCGTTTGAAGTTGCATTTGGAACATCATACATGAATAAACATTGCGGTCCAGACCTACCCAAACTGTAATTATCCCATTTTAAACAATTACTGTCGTATTCGTTAAAAACATGAACCTTCATCATTTATTTTTCCGATATTCTATTAACTTTATGTTTTAAACAAGCTACCATCTCTACAAATGTTATCCAACTATTTTTTACGGTTGTTAACACACACAAAACTTTATATAGGTTTGACCTTAACATTTGTATGATTACCGTTTTATTTGATGTACTTATTCATGAAAACAAATGATCATGCATGGCATGACTTAGTGTATCCAAGAATATACATTATTATTATATAACTTCATAGGTACTAAAGAACATTCTTGACAAATATTGCAAGTATCGTCGCTCCAAAATGTAAACGGTAACTCCTTCGCGGTAGAATATAAATTTTTCCACAATAATAGTCGCTCCTTAAAAGTCTTTCGCATAAAGATAACTTGAACGCTTGCTTGGTTTATCTGCTAACTAATGTCTGAATATACAAATCGGAATAATCTGAACAGTAGAATGATAAAAAATAATTCATTATTCTTCGTGCTTGCTTATATTATCGATTCGTATTATAGTCAGTTGTTTTCAGTATTATACGAATGTCAAGTCGTTGTGACCATGATTAGTGAATTGTCGTAAAACACACAAACATAACTTAATTAACTTAGCTGGAATTGATGCAGAAAACCTTCAAAACTAAATCTAGGTTCCTAGGTGTATCACAGACCTGGCTTCAAGATACAGAAACTATTCCAGTTAATCTTCTTCCTATATATAGAGCCCTTAGATCAAATAGACTAGATGGTCGACGCGGAGGATGAGCTATAATACTCAAACAGCATGGTATTAAATACCAAGATTCTAGTATCAAAATGGCCACCTTTGTCATCCAGATGGTCTCAACAATCGTTACTGACGGTAAGCTCTCTTTTGCGTTAGGTTGCTTATACAGAGCATCCTTCGCTTCTGAGGAGGAGGACCTGGAGCTTAAGGAACTTCTTACCAGGTTGCTCAGAACTGCCTCACGAGTCTGTTTAATAGGTGATTTTAACGTACGGGGTATTGACTGGGACACTCAGATGACCTCTAATAGAATTTCTCATGTATATCTCCAACGGATGCACTCCAGTGCACTTCATCCGCAGATAACTGAGAAAATTGGTACAGAGATGGACAATCACCATCTGCACATGACCTAATTTTGTCTAAATGTAGATAAGATGTACAAAACCTCTCGTACGACTCACCTTTGGGAAAAGTGACCATATCACCATGATATTTCAGGCGATTATCTTTTTCTCATAAACCACCATTAAAATACCGGCGTAATATAAATCGAGTTGACTGGAATACTGTACAGATTTCCGCTTGACAATGTGATTGTTTCTCTGAAACCAATGACATCGAATGTAAATGGTCAGTTGAACAAGGTTATACTTGTATGCCAACTGTTATATAGGGTTCGTACAACGAACCACGATGTTCAGACACGGAATCACAGAGTGATTCTTGGTCAAGCACTCGAGGCGCTTATGGATGACCAAAGTAATGTGTTGCTCACATCCCCATCACTTACACACCACTACCGGTTTCAGGCTGTTTGCCATCGTCAGGTGGAGACAGTAAGATCAGGTTCAGTGAGCCTTGAAACAGTGGATTAATGGTAAACGAGGTTATACTTGTATCAGCAAATCAATCAGCCCTCCCCGTGCCGGATGGCACATGAGGCGAAGACAAATTCACGCCAGTGGTTCCGGTCTGTCAGTGCTTCCGTTGCCGTCTGCACCGTGAATCCTTGTGCATGTGGTTCGCGTTCCAACGTTCTGCGCCAAGTTTCCTTGGGCCGTCCCCTTTTTCGTTTACATTGCGGATGCCAGTGCATGGCTTCGTATGCGAACTGGGATCCATCCTGCAGACATGACCGAGCCACGGATCTGTTGTCTTCGTTCCCGGAGCAATGTGGTTTTCCGGATAGGGTTGCTAGCCCTAAGCCCAACCCTCCTCTTTTCAGGACGGGCTTGAGACCGTCTGGGGAGTTACCGTCTTAAATGATGCCAATGTTATATAGGGGGTACAACGAACCACGATGTCAGAACAGAATCACAAAGTGATTCTTGGTCAAGCACTCGAGGCGCTTATGGATGACCAAAGAAATGTGTTGCTCATATCCCCATCCCTTACACGGCACTACCGGTTTCTGGCTGTTTCCACAGTTTCAAGACTTACTTAACCTGATTTTACTGTCTCCACCTGACTTTGTGATTCCGTGTCTGAACATCGTGGTTCGTTGTACGAACCCTATATAACAGTTGGCATAGAAGTATTACCTTGTTTACCTTTAATCCACTGTTTCAAAGCTCACTGAACCTGATAAATGGTGAGTTATTAAGCGCAATGTCGTAAGTATTCAAGAACCTAATTGTCCATTTCGACCTGTACGACTGAAGAATATGCAACCTTGGTGGACTTCCACCGTGCAAAGCAACATTATTAGGCGCGATAGACGCTGGCGGTGATATACATCCATACCAACCTATAGAAATTGGTCGAGCTATAAGGCTTCCAGAATTAACGGAGGCTTAAGCGAATCTACGAATCTTACCTGGCGAACTCTGCTAAAATCAACCCAAGAATTATTATAGTTTTGTTCAGTCTAAGGGTACCTCAAGGGAGCAAACGAGTACCCTAAAATAAGGCAATGGAGAGATAGCCAATTCTGACCCCGAAAAGGCAGAAGCTTTGCTGCATTATTTTTAAAGCGTACATAGAATCGATGATGGTGATGCGATTCACTCAGTTCAAACTCTTAGTACGTAAATGGGTGCCTCTCTAAGCCAAGTAGTTTTTGGCACGAAAGATGTAGCTCAGGTCCTACAGAATCTAAGCGGAAATAAATCCGCCGGACCTGACGATGTGCATCATAAAATTGTAACGGGAATATCCACGGTACTAGCAGAGCCTCTCTGCAGGTTATACAACGAATCGCTCAGCAAACGCATCCTACCAGATGACTGGAAGAAAGCCATTTTGGAACCAATTCCAAATAGAGGTTGCACAAACTTAGTTGAGAATTTTAAATAGTAAGCGCGACTAGTATTTTATGTGAAGCTTTGGAGAGACTTACCAGGAATCGGTTATGAAGCCACCCCGTGCACAATTCGTCATTGAGCACGTTTAGACATGGATTTTTTAATTGAAGGTCGTGTCTCTAATATTTTCAATGCTCTTAGATAGATTTAGAAAGGATAACGGTAGAGGTCTTTTACTTAGACTCCAGTACGGACTTCGATGCAGTTATTCACAGGTTCCTAGAGATGAAGCTCACGGCCAAATGCGTATCTGGTCAGCTTCACGACTGGATAACCGGTTTTCGTCGTGATAGATCCTTCCAGGTCCGTGTAGGCGATACTACCTCTGAATTCGCAAAGCTACCAGTGGCGTCCCACAAGGTTCAGTAATATGCCCAATACTCATCCTGATCTTCATCGATGATCTCGCATCGCAGTTGTCATGTCTCTGATACGTGTTTGCTAATGATATCAAATTCACCGTACCCAGTGATCATGGTGGGCTTCTGCAACTTTAGGTCTTACACACGGGTCATCGACTCACCCACTAATCAGAAGTAACGGAGGAACTCGTATCCATATTGACCGAGGAGTAGATCGAACGTTTCCCTTCAAAGTTTCAGGGGAGAAAGTTTCAGTATGCTCATCCTATCCTCGTACGCGAAGTTGCGCGTTCCGTGAAACATCTCAGTCCCGTTGTTTGTACTCTCTCCAAGAAGTTGTATTCGCCTTTAGACTGAGGAAATGCAACAGGTAGCCCATATTCTAACAAAAGGCGAACATACGCAGAAAAAGTGTCTGGAACATTTGCGGTGTAATGGTCGCAAATTGAGGCCGATCGCCCAGAGCATCCTGGTAGCGCTGCTTATTCTCCAACATGTGTAAGACTTCGACTTCAAGGAATCCATAACCAGAATCCATAAGTCTTTTTGACCGTCACCGCTCTAATAGGCTTACTTCCCAGAAAGTATTCACCAGCAGTGTGATCGGAGTATATGCGCATGACGACTGTCTTGTCCTCATTTATAAGCAGTGACCTGCAATGGGACCAGCTGACTAAGTCATCGACTGCTTATGGCAGATTCTTGTGAACATCGCAGGAACTGTCGGAGGCCCACAGTTTCAGATCATCCGCGAATAAAAGACAATCGATGTCTACCGCGTCCGGAATGTCATTCGCTAGAATGTTTAATAACAATGGGCAAAGAACAAATCCCTGCGACACTCCGGAGCTTGCTATCATCTCTGAAGACAAAACTCCATTCACCCGTACACGGTTTAACCTCCCTGAAATGAATGCCTCCATCCGCTTAAGAAGACATCCTCAATTATCAAGACCTTTCAGCATAACGAGCTATCGGCGGTGGGGCACGCAGTCAAACGCCTTACTGAAGTCGATGAAAATGACATTTACCGTTTGACCAAAATCAGCCAAAGCGTACCAACTTTCTAACGCATGAGCGATTTTCGATGAATCCATGTTGTTGTGGACATCAACGCCGCACTTCAAAAGAAATTGTTCGAATTTTCCATTGATCAACTTCTCTAAAAACTTACCGATCACAAAAAGCAGTGTGACCGGCCTGTTAGTCGCGGAAAGACTTCTTGGGTAACAGAATTTTTAAACAACCTGACCAGCGGATCGCACAACACGTCTGATAGTGCTCGTAAAACCAAAGGATGAATACCGTCTGGTTCTGGCGCGGATTGTGTGTCTAAATGTTCCAACAGGATCTAACTGTCTCTACATCTACATTGAGATCAGAAACGAACTCACTGATTTCAGAGATAGAAGGGGGGTCACTGTCTACGAGACAGTACACGGAGGCATATTTCTTAACAATGGCTTCAGCTTTCAAACCATCCACAGTACTGTCTACCTCATTATCATATATCAAACCAGGGATATATGGCGATGCCTTTGTGCGGCGGCGATTGTTTGCAAATAGCCGTGTTGGTTCACAAGTACACTCGTCCAACATTCGCTGCTCGTACAACATAGGTTTTCTGCTTTTTAATGCAGTGCAGTGGTTTCTAGCTTGCCGATAACTGTCGTAGTCAGCGGCGTTTATACGGGTTAAGGATATCAAAAACAGCCTTTGACGTTGCCGCAAAAGTTTTCGTAGCTCCTTGTCAAACCAAATGGGACATTTCGACGACGTGTGGACAACGAAACAGTCACCTAAAATAACTGTCCAGATATTATTTCGTATCACCAGCCATCAATTTTCAACATCAGCTGATTGATCGAAAGAACAATTGAGAGATGAACCACCATCCCGTATCCTATCCATTCCAACAATTCCTTCTGTGAAAAGTATCTGGTACCCAGTCAATGTTGCGTTTCCAAATAACACATAAGGTAACATGATCAATACAGCCTTATGGAGCTTCTGTCCGAAGCTGAGTAATATCGGACTGTGTTGGAGTGAATACCAAGTGAAAAATTTACATGCACCCAGTAAGTTATGTTCTGGTCGGATGGGAATCATGCTGCACGAGGCCGATATCAACCACAGCGTCCAATAAGTCCTGCTCGAATGACCCAGTACCTCCATCTAGCGAAGCCCATTCGATGCTAGGAGCATTGAAATTGCCAATAATCAAGCAGTTTGAGGATCTACCATACTGACAGATCTGTGATATCAATGTATCTACCTGAGTATTGGAAGAACGATAAACGACACCTATTGTGGCAATGGGATGAATTGAATTGTATTGAATTGAATAACCGACCCAAGAATTGAAGTGAGAACAAACCAAGCTCACACGAATCACACAGTATATATTGATTAATGTAACTTCAACAACGAGAATTTGAATTACAGAATTATTGATTATTATTGATTGTTATTCAAACAATCATCACAGGCAAATAAAGCTGCAGTCCTTAAACGGCGCCATAATCTCAACTCATACCTGAGCTAACACTGCGACGGAAATATGTTTTGGGAATTATAGAGCAACCACATCACCAATTTTACCGGCTGTTCGATCTTTACGAATGAGTCTATATCCAGGTAGGACCAACTTCGGATCATCCTGCTCGAGTGAGAGCCAGGTTTCCGTCATCACAATGATCGCTAAAGGGTCCTGTTTAACCAGCTCAAAGAGTTCATCCAGTTTGTTTCTCAAGTTCCTCGCATTAAAATATATCACTTTCAAAGATCCAGATCCTTCCGAATGCCTATCGTCAGAGGCTCACAACGAACGTTTGGCCTCATCCTCACAACCCGAAAATCTACAATGCGCAAGTTAATTTCACCTGCTTGTCTGCGCTCGCTAATCTCCTGAGTAGCTTCTCGTATTTGCACACTATCCGCCGCTCAGAAATCACACAGGAGTTCAAGTTCACTACCATTCAACCTGAAACCCCTTATTTGCAGTGAGGTCACTTGCTCAGCGGAGTCTAACACAATCTTTAACGGTCTAGGGCGATCACCTGGCGCTGGCCTGCGGCCTAGACGAAAAGCTGTGAGTACCGTTACACCTTTTTCCCTTCTTCAAAAACGTGAAAAAGAGCGGAGTTTAAGGAATCGCGTTCCTGTTTAACCCTGTCTATCGCCAAAGCACCTGTTTGCTCCGGCTCATTGTAAAGAATGATGTAGGATTTTCTACTCTCATCAGTGGTAAAGCTCTGGACTTTGTTCTTGATTCCTTTAACAAGCTGTGGTAGTTCCTGGACCTCTTTGGGCCTATGAACGTTCGTTGCACCAACAAAACTAACTTCATCTTTTGAACCGAGTTCTGGCAAGGAAGCAGCTTCCGCAAAAGTGGTACATAATCAGATTGCACGCAAATTGGCTGTACACAAGGTGTGCGGTGGGTATCCTCCTTTGAGGGTGAACGACTTTCTACAATCTCTTCATCAAGACCTTCATAGTTCTCAGGAGAAGGCATGTCAACTTGACGCTGAGTACCTGCGAGATAAAACCAGTCGGTGGATGTCATATTTTACATATTGTGCGAATGATATCGCATGAATTTTTGTGAAGCCAACGATATATCTCCAGCCTAATTCCACTACATCGAATATACATGCACATTGAACATATTTCACATTGAACAGCTTTAGCGTTATTGGTGACCTGTTTCGAACAAACCAGACAAGAATCCCAGAGTGAGCAGCGGAGCACCAATTCTCCTGAGGCTTCCTTTCAGTCGATGCTGCATGATCTCCTTTTGCAGATTTACGAGTCAAAACCATGGTCAAATCCGTTGAAAATAAAATAAAAGTTCTTGAGCTAATCTTGAAATAGCTCGGAATCCACAACAATATCAAAATATCGTAAGAAGCAAACGTCTACGTTGACCTTGAAATTCAAATTTTGCTTCCTCTTTTTTCGTATCTACAATCCAGGATTTTAGATATTGAGTTAATTAAATATTTGCGATGTGATTACTCACAGAGTGACTAAAATTTAAAATAATCGCAGATTAAAAACATAGATATAAATTTCGGGGGATGTGAGCA